>CAJNDT010003780.1:467500-653090 GCA_905221615.1 Symbiodinium sp. CCMP2592
GTCGCAGCAGCAGCAGGAGAGGAGGAGGAGGAGTAGTAGTAGTAGTAGTAGGAGTAGGAGTAGTAGCAGAAGTAGTAGTAGTAGCAGAAGTAGTAGTAGTAGTAGTAGTAGTAGTAGTAGTAGTAGTAGTAGTAGTAGTAGTAGCAGGAGTCGTAGCAGTAGCAGTTAGTAATAGTAGCAGTAGTAGCAGTAGTAGCAGTAGTAGCAGTAGTAGCGGTAGAAGCAGTAGTAGCAGTAGTAGTAGTAGTAGTAGTAGTAGTAGTAGCACTGGTATTACTACCATTACTACTACTGCTACTGCTACTACTACTACTACTACTACTGCTACTACTGCTACTACTGCTACTACTGCTACTACTACGAACTACTACTACTACTACTACTACTACTACTACTACTACTACTACTACTACTGCTACGACTACTGCTACGACTACTACTACGACGACTACTACTACTACTACTACTACTACTACTACTACTACTACTACTGCTATTGCTGCTACTGGTCCTAGTGGTCGTAGTCGTAGACCACTTCGGGTCTCAAGCTCGGAGCTCAAAGAAGGGGTCCCTGAAGAGCCCTTCGGGTGTAGGGGGCCTTCATGCCCACAATAAGGACCGAATAACGCCCATCTGAGGAAGTAGTCCCCGACCCCCCTCCCTCTAGCCCCCTAAGGGTCCCTATGACCTGAGGAGCGAGCAAGACCTGCGGAGTTTCCCCCTGCATCAGTGCCTCGCCGAAGCTGCAAAAAGAGCGGCTGAAAGAGGCGAGGGAGTGAGAGATTGAGATGATTGCGAGATAGACGCAGAAACAAACAGCGCAAGAGACAGAGACGGGGGCGGGGCGAGGGATTGATTGAGGGAGGGAGGGAGCCCTCAAAGCAGCAACTGTATTGTCCTGTTGTCCGAACTTTCCTGCCACCTCCTAGTGGCATGCACAAGCTGTTCGTTTGTGGCCCACATGATGTTTTCAAGCCCTTCGTGTAATTACCTCAGTATGGGTTTGGCCGTTCGCGTCAGCATTCTGGAGTGTGCTGGCATGTTGTCGAGCTGTTTGCTTTGCGAGGCCCAAACGTGAAATCAACCACGGCAAGTATCGGCAACGAAAAACTCGGATTGTTGCTGCGCAAATGGGTGTCATCATAAATTCCTTCTCAGAGAAACAGCCCCTTCCGCGCTGCATTCGCGTAACTTCCGTGCTCTTTCACGCGCGAGGTAAAAAGACAACAAACAAGAACGCTTCAACACAACTCGGGCACAGAAACATCTCTGAAAGCTGTAGAAAGACGCTGAAGCAACACTAGGTCACTAGGACAGCGTCGTAGGAGCGTTTTGCCTTGTCCAACCAAGCCCCAAGCCCAAAACCAGCTGCGGTCGAGCTTCACATTAAGAAATCTTATCAAACAAGAAATCAGACTCTGATTGCCCCAACAATAATATATTTGAGACAGGGTTGAAGGGTTTCTTGCCGTTGAGTTCCAAAACCATGAAAAAACTGGAAGCTCAGAAGGGCAGACGGCAGCAGGAGGGCAGCAGGGCTGGGCTGGGCAGGGAGGGCAGGGCAGGGCAGGGGCAGGGAGAGGGCATGGCGGCTCCGAGACCAAAAACGAGTTTTTTGAAGGTCATGGTTTTTGGAACTGGTCAAGAGGGCAGGGCGAGAGCAGGGCAAGGGCAGGCGCAGGACGGGACGGGCAGGGCGAGAGCAGGCTGGGAGGGCAGCAGGGCAGGCCAGGCACGAAAAAGCAAGAAGCAGCCATCAGGCATGGCACCAAAACCACGAAAAATCGCAGGAAGCTCGGATGCGCGAAAGCATGGAATGATCTCGCATGGGCAGCCACGGGGCTTAACTAGTAATTTAATATCCTATAGCCTTCTTAAGTTAAGAGGACCCGAGTTTAGAGAACTACCCATGGGGCTAAACCCTAAACCCCAAACCAGGGGCTTAAGGGCGGTCCTGGAGGTCTTCGGGGGATGCCGTCAGAGGCTTCAGACTGAAGCTCTGCCTGTGCGGGCGCCGGCGTCTCGGAGTGGTTTCTTGGAGCTTCATGGGTAGTTATAAGGGTTCCTTTAAGGGTCCCTTTAAAGGGATCTAGGGCTTCTATGAGGGCATAGGGCTTTTCGGTTTACTTGGAGGTTCATGTAGCTATAAGTGGGGTTATCGGTCCCTTAATATGAGTTATAGCCCTAGTTATCCTACAAGTCTGAAGATTGACAAATCCTCTGCAAACCCATGTCGCAAAAAAAACCTACTTATTACTCCCCCTGAACCTCCAAGTAGGGCATCTTTGCAGGGGCCTTGGGGCCGGTTGTTGGGGGGTTTTCTAACGTCTGTAAGCACTGCCATAATATGGGCTCTTGCATTAGGATTGCAATGAACATTCCAAGAGTGAAAGAGAGAGAGCGACAGAGGCAGAGGGAGAGGGAGAGAGAGATAGCAAGGGAGATAGAATGAGAAAGAAAGAGAGCGAGAGAGGAAAGAGAGACACAGAGACAGAGAGAGAGAGAGAGAGAGAGTGAGAGAAAGACAAAGAGAAAGCATTGAGCGCTGTTAGTATTTCGGCCGCACCGTTTGTAGGAAGGCCTGAGAAAGAGAGAAGATAGACAACAGAGAAAGGGAGAGAGCATGGTTGAGCTTCTCATTCTCCGGCTACTAGAAGCGAAAACTATGAGGCAAGCATTCTGTGCAGTTCCACAGTCTTGAAGAAGTCTGCCGGGGTCAGACCTTCAAAGCCTTCGGCATCTTATGGACATACTGCGTACTAATTAAGCCGACTGGTTAAGAAACTGTAACAGCTAGGGAAGCTAGATTAAGTTCGGAGGTTGGCTTTTCCTCGCTGGACCCGAACAAGGCGGAGGTCCTAGGAGCTGAGGGTGTGGCTGCGCTGCATCCGCGTCGTTCTCGATTTCATTATCAGACCGAACCCACCTTGGCTGAAAGCATCTCCGCAACCCCTGCTGGAAGCCTGAAATGTCGGAAGGATAACTGAAGACCAACATAGCAACATGAACTTGGAATGAAGGAGAACGACGCCCGCAGTGATGGTAGGTCAATTTCTCACACTTCACACTTCAAACCATTGAATCACGGGCCTAAAGCAGCCGCAGCTTGCCATGCCCGGGCAGACGTGAACCCGAAACAGAGAATCGAGTGTCATCAAGCTGCCAGCACTGACTGCAGCAACAAGACTATATAAGAACCACAGAATGGAGTAGCTGCTCTCGAACTAACTACCCATGAAGGTGCTCACCATGCTTCTGTTAATGGTAAAACCAACAGGGGACGACAGATTTGGCATGGCAACACGAAGCACTCTCGGAACAGCAGCAGCAGCAGGAGCAGCAGCAGCAAGGAAGCAAAGACGAAAGGCAGGAGCAAAGTAATGCAGAGTATAGGTCGGTGACTTCGTCGTCGTCCCGGTTGTTGTGACTTAGTTCGAATCTCGCGCTCGGAGCTCGAGGCCCCAAACATCGACAGCCTGAGGAGCCAGCAGGACCTGCGGAGTTTCCCCCTGCGTCAGTGCCTCGCCGAAGATGCAAAGAGAGTGGCTGAGAGAAGAGCGAGAACCAGAGCGAGAGAGGGAGAGAGAAAGAGAGAGAACGAGAGAGAGAGAGAGAAAAGAAAAAAGAGAGACAAAGAAGTGAGGGAGCGAAGGCCAGGGCGGAAGGGTGGGAACGGAGAGAGAGGCAAGGAGCTGGGAAGATAAAGGACAAGGCCACAAACGGTCATGGTAACAGTTTTGACAATAAATTGCTAAACATAAGTCAGCCAAGAAGACGAAAGCAAGGGTCGGCCATGGTATTCCTAGGTGCTGAGTCCCACCTGATGAACTGTACCGTCTGATGCTTGGGTTGCTTGGGCGATCATTGCGGATTATGTAGGGACTACTATCCATTGCCCCATTGCCTACTAAGCACCAGACAGTGTCACACACATGGTCAGCAGAAACGTCGTGAAATATCCGGAGCAAAGCCATCGACAGCATCGTAGTCTCCGAAAGCAATCATGACCCGCGACAGCTGTAGCAGCTGTGGCCATCAGGTCAGAGAGTTATCAAGCACCGTTCAAGCCACTTTGGTCCTACATGCAAGCCGACCCAAAGCGTTACGTGCAAGCTCAGAAGCGCATTTCCCGGAGTCAAGAATGTCCCACGGAAGACTAATCATCTGGCCACGTAAAGGGCTCATGGGCTGTGCTCATTTGACGGTGATATGGATGAAGACGGTGATACTTACGATGACGATGCCGATAGAGACCGAGGTGATGTTCATGGTGGATGTGGACGAGGATGAGACCATGGATGAAGATACTGATAATAGCAGCGAAAAGGCCTTTGGTGTGAACACGATGATTATAATAATGATGATTGTCATGATGACGATGATGGTGGAGAAAGGCAATCCACGTCCTTGTGCGGCCAGATGCGTCTGTTGCGATAACATACTGCTATGCCGATTTTCCAGCTTCTTTATCTCCTACTTTATGAGTACCGGAGCTTTCTACTACTTGTAGCATGGGTACCACGAGTACCCGCATTTGCTATGATTGATCAACACCCCGGCATCGTCGCAGAGATTTTCGAATGCTGATTGTGGTGGTGGTGGTGGTGGTGGTGGTGGTGGTGGTGGTGGTGGTGGTGGTGGTGGTGGTGGTGGTGGCGGTGGTGGTGGTGCTGGTGCTGGCATTCCAGGGTGCGACGGGGGAGTTGGGCGTGGTGGTAGTCGTGGTACCAAGGTATCAACACTTCTCCGCTCTTTTTTACGGACTTTGGAAACCCGAAAACTCGTGCATCTTGCGCCCTACACCCCGGCTCAGTTGGGAGTTTCCGAAAACACCTCCCCAAAACAAGGGTACCCCCCTAATCTTAGGAAACCCTAAACCCTAAACCCTTTATAGCACCCTTATAGATCCCTTTAAGGACCCATATCCTTATAGAACCCTTATAGATCCCTTCAAGGAGCCCTACAAAGGAACCCTTAAAGGGTATCCCCCTAATTTCCGAAAACTCTAAACCCTTGTAGAGCCCTTTAAAGGGACCCTTATAGTACCCTTATAGTAACCGTTTAGAGAAACCCGTTAAGGGTAGCCCCCCCCCGTAATCTTCGGAAAGGCTCAGATGCGGTCCTGGAGATCTTCCGGCGATGCTGTGAGACTCTCCCAACCACTGTCCAGCCTGGACTTCTGTAGGGGGGCTTAGGGTTTACGCTCTCACAACTCGGACACAGCCAGGCGAGGTTCTTAGGTAGGGAGTCGGTGTGAAAAGTTGAATGATGTCGATTCTCACTTGGGCTTAGGGTTTAGGGTTTAGGGCTTAGGGGGTTTTGGGTTTAGGGGGTTTTAGGGTTTAGGGCTTGGGGGGCTTAGGGTTTGGCGCTTAGGGCTTAGGGTTTTAGGGCTTTGGCTTTAATTCGAATAGGGCTCTTTAGAGGGTTCTATAAGGGATCTATAGGAGGGTTCTATGATATAGGGGCCTTCATAATTGTTACCAAGACGCTTGAGGGCTCCTTAATAAATAAGTCTAATTCCTCAAAGCCATAAAATCTGATTATCACGGTCCCTATATTACCAACATCGTCTCAGGGTTTCATGCAGGCAGGGCTAGAAAACGGATGTTTGGCCTTTCGAGGGCGAAGTTCTAGAAAACAAGTTCCATGCTGGCATTGAGCGGGTTGGAGGCATTTCTTCATTGCGCATCACATGGTTAACATGCAGGATTTTCCGCGGGAGAACAGTCTCTGTCGCGAGGCCACATGGACGAGGCAGAGGAGTGCAGACCAATGCAAGTATGAGCATCCCGGCTAATGCAAACCAAAGTCGCGAAACCCTCGCTAAACCCCAAAACTCTACCCTAAATCCGGATAAGGCCTAAACCATTTTGCTCAACCGGGCCCAGAACGAGACGCGCAGCTGCGCAGGCTGGCCTCGTCAGGAATTTGCTCAAGTTAGGCTATATTGCGACTCCGGATATATACCAAGAGAAAACGAGACAAAGCTCGGCTTTTTCCACTTACATGGCAACCCTTACCGCAACAAACAACGCGACAGCGACAGCCACGTGAAAAAGAGTGAACACGTTAAACTTAAACATTACAGTACAACACAAGCGGAGCATGCGCGACACATGATTCGGTCAGAGCCTGGGCTTGTGTTAGCAGAGAACACAATGCTGGCAGTACGCGCATAGCTCCGAGCAGATGATTTAAATCTGGTACTCGAACATTAAAATACACTTCCTGCAATGGTATAAACGTTAGGAGTCTTGCTCCTGGCCCCTTCAAACCACGTCAGTCTCGCTTCTCACACTGTGGTCAAGCCGCTACAGCTGCTGGATGGATTAAGAGCTGGCATTTGCAATGACGTGCCTGCAGCAGAAACAGCCACACTTTGGGCTGCAATCGCGACACCTCTGGTGGTCCGACATGGCCCCGCTTCTGGAAACCCGAGATACATTGGGATAGGGTCTAGGGTTTAACTCTCATGTTGCTCAGTATTGCTATAGTGGCTTTGTTCCTGAGATAAAAACCAAGCATTACACTTTGAAATCCGTTCTTGCTGGACGACGCACTTGCCCTCGCGGCACCAGCAATCGCGACCGCCGCGTTCAGGCATGACGAAATCTTTTGTGCCAAACCTTTGACGATATGCAGAAACCACAAATAACAAGCCCTGGTTTCTGTTGAGCTTCATCATCACGCGGTCATTGCATATTTGGATGCTTTAAGCAGAACAAATCAGAGAAGCATCCTACCACATCCTACATGGGCAGACGCAGAACCACCGTACCTCACGTTGCATACCCAATGAACGTCCGACGCCAGAAAGCCGACACTGTGAGCAGCACTGGGCTGCTGTCGCCCATGAGCTGGTCCCAGCCTTTTCCAGTATGGTGGGGTCAGGATTCAGGTTTCTCCGGAGCGCTCTTGGCTTGGTGCTAATGGTCAACCCTGTGGTCATGGCAGTGCGGCTTAAGATCTATGCTTCTGTGACTATTGGCAATTTCTTTGGAACCTATGCTTAGTCAGTTCCCGAAGGAAAGGATGCTAAGACTTGAAGCTGCGACGTAGGAAGCCGAACGACTAGACTTCGTCCATCCCAGTAACCTCCAGACCACAAGGCTTCAATTCCAATTTTGGGAGTTGCAGCAGATAGGGGATCATGCAAAAGACACGAAATCCACGAATCTTTACCACTGGAACCCCTAAACAAGGCACCCCTGTAGACCCATGGTCCATGTCGCACTCGCATTCAGCCTAGTTGGCTACCTCCAAGCAGTGGCCATAGATTTGTGGAAAACTACTGAATACGCCAGAGCAAAGCAAAGACCCAGATGCGAACTGCCGTCGAATTGCCGGGTGTCCGCTCATGGACACGGAAGGAAACCAATACAGCCTGCCCTGCACCCAAAATCCCTTTCTGCTGCAGGCTTCCACGCAAGGTTGCCGCTCTTAAACCCTCAAAGTAAACTTAAGACCTTGGCCCCTGAACCCTGCAAGACCTTGACCCACTCTTGGCCTCTCAAACACTTTTAGCGCGCTTTTAGTTGATGACCACAGATTTGATAGGGTTTCGGGGTTTAGGGTTTAGGCCTTGGACCTTCAAAGAGTTTCAAAGCCGTGCTTGGCACCCGGCATGTCACGCGAGTCCCTCCCGGGCGCTGGCAAAGCTTCCCTGAAGGTACAAACACTGGGTTCGGAGGTTAAAGCCTATAAACCCTACCTACACCCCAAGAAACTCGGAGCTAGCAGCTTTGAAGAAGGTGGTGGTTGTGGCTGTCTGCATGTTGCTCGCTGCGCAGCTAAGGCTGTGGGTCTTCAATGCCGACCCACAATTTTGGGACGAAATAAATCATCACGATGCCTGATTTGGGAGTTTCCCAAAATTGGGGACCTAATGTAGTACCCCAAATAGTAGGGTCCTTATTACAAGGACCCCAAAATAAGGTACCCCTAATTTTCGGAAACTCCCATTCGGCTAACGCCACCCATAATTAGCCTGCCGAAGGTTGGGGTCTGCTTGGATCCCGGGTCCAGTGATGGCATGGCACAGTGGTTGCAATAATTAGAATAACAATTTGGGCTCCCTTTGCAGTACAAGTATAACGAGCCCTAGGGAATAATGTTGGTAACTATTTCGGCATGTATCGCGAGTGCCTTTCATCTGAAAGATCCGAGCTGGGTTCAAGTCCAAGGTGTGCAGGTTAAGGGCTTCTTTGCTT
This sequence comes from Symbiodinium sp. CCMP2592, assembly GCA_905221615.1. Classification (NCBI taxonomy): domain Eukaryota; class Dinophyceae; order Suessiales; family Symbiodiniaceae; genus Symbiodinium; species Symbiodinium sp. CCMP2592. Next base: position 475,714 of record CAJNDT010003780.1, read on the forward strand.
GGGAGGTTCAGGGTTTTAGACTTTAATTCTCTTTGTCTTGAGGTTTTAGAATAGCCGTAAACAAAGAAGGCAGCCGAAGCAAGAAAGGTCTGACAGAATTGGACCTGCAATGTCGGATTCAATAGGGTAGTTGCATAACAGGCATTCTGGCAATCGAAAACGAGCAGGTCGTCGTCACACCGGCCCCTCAGACTACTAACTGCACATCTGAGACGCCAGCGCACGAAACAACAGTCGCCATGATTTCCGCTGTAGTCTGATGGGTACTGGCAACACAAACTGTCTCACTCTTGTTGCTGCCAGGTTGAAGACAAGTTCTTAGAGCTTCTTCACCCGACTTCTCCTGGGTCGTACACTCAAGTTGTGCCTTGCTGTGCATCCCAGAACCGTTGGCAACATGAATAGCAGGCAGCTATGCTACTATACGTTGAGGATTTCGGGCTTAGGGTGCTATGTCTGTAAGTAGGCAGCCCCAGGGCTTGAAGAGCAGCAGCGCAAGCCTAGACCCTAAACCCTACAACCCTAAAGCCCTAAACCCTGAAACCCTAAACCCCTAAAGCCCTAAACCACAATACCCTAAACCCTAAAACCCGTAACCCAGTTTCGCAACCTCCACCAGCCAATGCTTCCGATGCCTCTTCGACGTCCCCGCGGGTGCCGCAAAGGCGGTCGGCCTTCAGTGGGTTATTATGGGAGTTATTATCAGGGTACTCTGATATAGGGGCTTCAATGGCCCCAGGGTTCCTGTAAGGGTTCCGTCAAAGGGGTCCTTCAAAGGAGTCTTTAGTCCATAAGGGATCTTCTTTTTTTAGGGTTCTGTAATATAGGGGCTTCAATAATTAGAATAGGGTTCCTGGAAAGGGCTGCTATAAGTACGGCCCTGGTTCCCTACATCAACCTTTCGCTTTTGGGTTCGGTGCCAACGAAATTGAAATAGTGATACACACTAGCAACATTGGCAGCTCAATTCGATTGAATTTCGTGTCAACAGTGTTTTGTGAAGGTGCTGGTCTGTGAACTAGCATGGCCGTTTGCGTGCAGTCCAGAGTCCAGACTCGGTACAGGACACTTGGTCATCCCATCTCGACGAAATGTCGGGAAATGCTAGTGTGCTCAGGAATCACTCAATCTCACAATTCCCCTCCAAAGCATTGACATCTGCAGTAGCTCATCATCTATCACATACTTACCTGTCAGTACTGATGCCCCTTAAGCAGTGAAGCTTACGTCCCTGCTGGACCTCCGTAAACCCTGAGGTTTTCAAGACGCCGCGCGAACGAGCCAGGTTTGCGATGGAGGCACTGCCACAGGCACATAAACCCTACACTCGAACCGACAAAACTCGTCAGCCAGCAACTTACATGCCCCCCACACACACACACGCACACCCAAGAAGGATGAGGCACTGGCAAAAACACAAACCCAGACGCAGAGACACACACACACACACAACGATCTGTCACTTGTCCACCGATCTACTCTATCCAACTGTCTAACATTCTACCTACATGTATCTATACCGGTCTGCATGTGTCTACATAGCATATGCTTGCATGCATGCCAGTGTGCATCATAAATGTTTTTATCTGTATGTGTACAGTGCGTCGTTCTGTCAATCTGGCTGTCCGTCCTCCGGTCTGTTCGTATGCACGCATGCATGTGTGTGCATGCCTATGTCTGTTTCTATGTCTGAACTGGCCCCACCCTGATGAACCGAGCACGAAACTCTAACACACAAACTCGAATAAACTCCAATCCAAGCTCTCCGACCCTATCCAAATCAAAGTACCAGAAACCGCAACCCTGATGCATATGGGAATCTCCGAACATAGGGGACCCTGATATGGTGCCCTAAAACAGTAGGATCCTTATTATGAAGACCCCAAAATAAGGTACCCCCAAATTTCCGGAAACTCCCACACAAACTTTGTATGGGAGTTTTCAAACCTTCAATCCCGCAAGCTCCCAAAAGTCTGCATATCCCGGGTGCCCTGGCTCTCGCCGCTTTGCATCTGCATTATCCGAGGATGAGCCCTCGGAGGGCGCCCGGGCGCGCCTTGGAAAGAACTGGGTTCCCTGCCCAGAGAGCCCAATACTCCTTAATTAAGAAATATAGCTTAACTCATAATATGAACCCCCCTAAAATTTAAAGTATATTGCTGAATTAAGGGATATTGGGCTCTCTGGGCGTTTCAGGGCTTAAGGGGTCCAGGGGTTTAGGGTTGTAGCGGGTCTTGTCAGGGTTCGAAAGAACTTTTCTGGGTTCGGGTCAAGAATTTAGGGCTTCGGCTTCGGTTGTTACTGTTGTGCTTTTCTCTCGGTTTTGCTTGTTGCTTTTTGGGAGGTCTTGAGGAGGGTGGCATCTAGGCCTGAGGCTTAGGGTTCATTTCCGCTTTGCTTTTTGGCACAAGAACTTAAAGTGCCCTAAACATCAGCGCTTTCGATGACAGTTTCAGTTTAGATTGACGTGCCGAGATTTGGGTGTAATTAAGTCTGAGTTTGCCGTGTGGTCCGCTCCTGTCCTCTTCTGGTGAGATCATCCAGAAACTGGGCCTTCCTTCCCTCTAACAGAAGCGCGGACGTCGATCATGTTAAGCAATGCCGAAACCCTTACCCCTGAACCCTTCATGAGTTTATAAACCCTGCCCCCAACTGAAATTCATGCCCAGCAATGAACAAAGGTGGTTTCGCAAAGAGCCGGAGAAGGCATTGGCCTCTGTCAGGCTTGGGCGCCAGGGAAACCGCATGAGAAAACATTATCCTAAGTCTAACCTTGATACGAACACTAGTACTAACCATACCAATATGACTAACAAACACGGTGATTAGAATCCGAAGATACTGATAGTACTATATACAGCCTTCGGGGAGTTTCTCTAGCATAGGCATCACCTTAAACCTTAAACACACTGGCCGAAAACCCAAGGAAGTAAAAGTTGAACCTTTCAGAATCGACTAACTACCTTACAAGAACCCCGAAAGTTGAAAAGTTGAGTTTACAGCCAATAGGTAAACCCCCAAACCCTAAACTCTGTGATGGGAGGCCAAAAGGGGGGTTTAAGATTCTTGGGGTAGGGATTCCTTAATATGAAACCTATTATGGGAACCCTAATCCCTACAAAATCCCCCTATAGGCCGAAACCCCCAAAGCCCTAAACTCTGAAGACTGGGGATCTGACACGAAAGGTTTCGGCGGCACCGGTGTGGGTTCTGTGTGCCTAGATGCCAGAATCTGCACGGCTTAGGTCTAAGGTTTAGGGGAGTTTAGGGTCTAGGAGAGCTTAGGGTTTAGGGTTAGGGTAGGGGAGTTTAGGGTTTAGGCGAGCTCCACCGGCACCACAACAGTCCCCACATCGAGGTCCCAAGACTGCATTTGCTGCAAGGGGAGTTTTCCATCTTACCTGTAGGCTCAGTAGCCACACAGACTTCGAATCCCCTGCTCAAAAATTGAGACTGCTTCCTAGCCTCTCACAAGACATCAGCGTGGCTACTATCACACAGGATCACGACTGAGGCTGCAATCACATGGCCCAGCAGCCAAGGGCCCAACTTGGTTGGAAACTGTGCACTTTCCACCCACTCCTCCGCCATGCCCTGAAGGGACTGCGACACAGGCGTTCTTCCCGTTGGCCCTCCGCGGGTCGGAGCCATACCAAGTGTGGAGGGCACCGACCTGAGGTAGTTGGGGCACACATGCTTTGACCTCATTGCCAAGTCGGAAAGTCCAACATAAGAACAACACCCTTATACAGAACCTAGAACCTGTGGAAAAGCCATCAATGTTCACCAAGCGGCGCCGCAGTTGGATCCGTCTTTGTGGCTTTCGGGCTCCTCGCTCTTTGGCCCTTCGGCGCCTTCGCTGCCGATGGGGCGACGTAGAGCGGGCTTCGTGCCCGGGAGGCTTTGGCCATGACTTCGGGCGATGGGATCGGCCTGGGCTTCAAGTCCGGGGTGGGTAGTTGTCAAAATTATGGTCCCTTTTTGGATCCCCATTATAATACGGCACCTAATATTTTGGGTACCCTAATTTTGACAAGCACATACAAGCACCCAGGTCAAGGGGCTGCCGGGTGAAAGGATGATGCACGGGAGAACATGACAAAGTGATTGTTATTCTCCAGGACCTCTGAGTTTAGATTCGAGGTTCCGATTTCGGGCTTGTACGGGTAGCTTTACTACGATGTTAACTCCTCAACCGGCTTAAGGATTCAATAGGCATAGGTGAGGCAGTAAGATGAATGCTCATAGGATCTACTTTATGGTCCAAGGCCACACTTCAATCGGATTGACTTGGGGAGTTCGGCCAATGAATGCATCGTTCGGTCCTGTCTTGCTCACACCGTGACATGCTAGTGATCCTGCCAGAGTCCCGCAAAAATCTTCGGAATCGTCTACCCGAGAGACCCAAGAAGCCCTCCAAGCTCAGGTCTAAGGACTTGGAAGGCTATAGGTGCTGGAGAACTGCCTGAGTCAAAACACACTTGGAGGTTCATGGGCAGTCATAAGTAGGGTTATAGGTCCCTTAATATGGGTTATAACGAGAGTTATCCTACTTATATAATCCTACTTGTAACTAACCATGAACCTCCAAGCAGGGCCCCAGAACCCTAAGGCCCCTGCCCCGCACCGCCGGCTCTGTCACCCGGAGACGCTGGCCTGGGCAGGGGCCCGGAGACGCAGTGAGATGAAGCTCGCAGCTCATTCGTCCGTTCACTTTCTGTGCAGTTTGGTAGCTGCTAGAAGCTCTGCTAGAAGATAGCCAAGAGCAACATACCCTGAGAGCCCAAGACCGCAGAAGGGGTATGGTGCTCCTCAGACTTCCTGACCTTGCTGGGGTTCGAGCCTGTCAGCACGCGGGTGCTCCCGCGTTGACCTAGCAAGAAGCAGCATCATCTGCAAGCTTCGCAGCACTGGGATCCCGCGTCAAAGGCTACATAAGACTGTGTGCTCGCCACTACAGTCTCAACTAGAAGCAAGGTCCCCAAACTTAGGCCCCGACACAACAGCAAAGTCCTCACTCCGGGGAGGGGTGAGGGTTTTGCCATCCGGGCGAGGTGCTTCCGACTTGCTGAAGGGCCCACTCGTCGACCTGAAAGTCAGGAAAAGTCTCGGGCCGGGCTTCTTAGGACGCTTCGGACTGCTTTGGGATCCTCCTTTAGACTGCTAAGGGTTTAGGGCTTTTGCCGGCTGGTATCATGTCTTTTGCAAGCAGGGGTCCTGCACTGAACTGCTCATCAATTGAGATATTGTCTGAGGCATCTCAGCACTGTTCCATGGCATCCGAGAATGAGCCATCTGAGCACTGAGCAGCTAAAGAAGCTCTGTTGGTAGGGCTCATCGTGCTCAACAAATTAACAAAAACAAGAACGATGAACACTACACATGCTAGTCATTATCCGGATTTGAAGCACTGTAGCACCAATATATGGAAGACAGCGGGCTCGAGCGGGGCCTCACTTGAAATGAACATCGTGGACACAACCATCAAAAGCGGAGCTACCTACATGAGGCTGTCCCGCAAGTAAGGGGACCATGCCCTGCTCAAGGTCGGTATTTTGTAGGGATCCATAGATTTGAAACTTGCCTTTGATTAATACAGAGACGCGCTGCTTGGGACAACTGGGCTTCTAGGAGATCTCAGACCCCACCTCATGGCGGTCTCATACCTGGGCGAGCTTGAAGACCTGCGACGAAGGCTGACGGAAAGGGAGTCCGGTGCATATCCCGGAATCTGCATCGCGTCCAGAAGGCCCCAAACTCTCTTGCAGATCATCTCAGCTCCCATCCTGACGCCATGTGGGTGATCGAGCGTTGTCCTGATTTCGCCAAAAATCCCCCCCCCCCCCCCCCACTCTGCCCAGGAGCGCAAGCAAAGCGGTCTCAGTCGCCGGCGCCATGGCGGCTTCCGGCCCGGCGGGAGTCCTTCGGGATGGGGCGGCCGGAGCTTCCGACTTCGCCGCCCTCGGCCTCGGGGGACAATGAGCTCTTTCGATTTTCATCGATTTTCTATACACCCCTTAGAACCACAACAATTTTTTTCATATTCTCTTGGGTAAGAGGACTGTAGTTTTGGGAGGTCGTAGAGGATCAAGGACTCATTGCATCCTGGCATGTGCTGTCGGGTTCTCTTCTTTGTAGTTAGGTAATGTGGTGTTCCATACTCGGTGTCTTGAAAGACGAGACCTGGCACGTGTGCAGGGGGCTGCAGAGTTTTGAGACAAAGAGGTCTCTTTGAACTGGCGCTGTGGTCGATGAAACAATTACCTTTACCGTAAACGAAGGTCCCGCAACGCCTTCATCTCCAGGGTGTTGTGCCTGAAACCTGACGTTGGGGTTTAGGGTTTCCACCCAACAAGGTGTTGAGGGAGTGTCAATCGCTGCTGATGCCTCCCGAAAAGATTGAGTTTGAGAACTTTCGCATTTCCGCTGCTGTGAGGTGGTGATGTGCATATCATGTGCCTCCTGCGCGGTAACAATCCGGGCCACGCGGAATCCGGAGCAGTGTGACTTGGTGCCTTTCATCGTTTACCGCAGAGTCCTCCGAAAAATTTAGAATGTTTATCGGTCTGAGGATGAGCCATCGTCTTCATGTACAAGCCGTTACAGGGAACGCCTGAGCCCCATACCCCGCACCGCCAGGGCGTGCACGCGTGGACCTCGCTGGCATGGTTAGGTGAAGGGTTGAAGGGGTCGAGGGCCTTTTGGTTTGGGATGGTTTGGGCTTAGGAAGTGTGTGCTAAGGGCCAAACCCCATCCGACAGAACTGGAATCTTAGAGCGTCGATGCTGCCGCCATGGTTTACGGCTCATCCCCACGCGGATAGTAACTGCAAAGCCAAGCTGAGTTCCCAACTCGATTTCAGCTCCCTGCCCGGGGCTTCGCGGCCTGGACTTGGATGGCCTCGATGGGCGAATGCTAGCACTGCTTCGAATGCTTCCAGCTGTCAAAATGGGGGTTTCCGAAAATAGGGGACCCTAATCTACTACCCTAAATAGTAGGATCCTTATTAAAAGGACCCCCAAATAAGGTACCCCCTATTTTCGGAAACTCCCAAATCTTCTGAAAAGAACCGAAATTCTGGGAGCCCTGCGCTGCTCCGCTCTGAGCAGCTGCAGTCCCATCTTGGCGATGTACCACCGGCATGCCAGCAGGCCTTAGAAAAAACCCAAGTTCTGCTGGAAAGCTCACTCCTGGTGATATACATATATATATATATATATATATATATATACATACTGAAGTAACGTATGGTATGCCCGAGTTCAACATACTATAAACATATCCAACTTTTTCTATGTGTTGGTGATTCTTGGGGGAACTCACTGGAAATATTGAATTCAGGACTTCGAGCCAGGTTCGGTTTAGCGTTAGGAACGATCCACCTTCGCCAGGAAGCACATACATAGTCTTGCGTGAGATTCCGTGACTGCTGCATCCCGGGCCTCAAAGTCTGACCACCGAATCACAACTTCATGGGGGTACACATAATTAGGGTTTAGTGTGGGGTTTAGGGTATTTAGGATTTAATAGGATTTATTTTACAGCTGGAATAACATTTTTTTCCACAAAGGGCGGCACATACCTCTTCAACCACGGACCGGGGGCAATGCCGCAACGCCCAGCCATGAAGTGCTTTACATGCGAGCGGGTCTTCCTCGAATACTGGCAGCCCCAAGCCATGTAATCATAAAGAATGTCACCCTCTGTGTCTATATATTCACATGTACATATACACAGAAACATAATATGTGTGTACTAGCATGTGTGTATATATATATATATAACCTATGTGGTTGCTATATATATATTATATGTATATGTATATATATATATACATATGTACACATGGGTAGTTGTCAAAAGTATGGTCCCTTTTTGGGTCCCGATTATAATTTTGCCACCCGCCCAGCTGAACATGCCGCAGGGCTTATAATGCGGCACCTAATATTTTGGGTACCCAAAAAGGGACCATTGTTGTGACAACCACCCACATGTAAACACGATACATAATATGTATGCACATACAAATATGAATGAGTTTGCATAACTACACCTGTGTGTGGGTGTGCCTGCTCGGAACCTCCGATTCCTTAAGCCCCCGCGCCCCCCTGAGCTTCAGGCCCTGCGCCGCCTGGGAGGGCACGTGTGGGCCTGACGGCAGCCGTAGAAACATTGGCCAGGGCTTCGAGTGTGTGCCCTCGCACTCGGACGAAGCAGATGAGTTTCTCGCTTCGGAACTGTCTGAGTGAATGTGCTTCCAGAATACACCTTCCTTCCCGATGCGATTGGCCACCTCGCCAGTAATCGGAAGCATGCCATGACTCAACCAGACCCATGCCCTAGGTGCAATGATGGAATCAAGAAGGTGAGAGAAAGAGGCATTGCTCTAAGTCAGTGGTGTTAATTAGATCCATAAGGACCAGCTACCTCTCGTCAGTCCTGAGGTCTTGCGAAGGAGCAACCGAAGGCCTGTAACCCCCCTCAGATACCCAGATTTCTCAGAAATTCGTAGTTCTGCAACACCTCAGGCGACCAGAGCCGCCAGGACAGGGTCCAGAAGACTATGCTGAAAAGCTGGTCCACTTGTCGGACTTTGCAGGAATTTGCTTCGCCAGCTCACGCCGCTTCAATCCAACACACAGCGGTGATGACTCTAAGCTTCGGGCTTACTTTGGGGTTCTATTTTAAGGCCCCCTTATCTAGTTCATGGTTGGGATAGGATTAATAATTTAAATTCTTCTTCCTTATTGGGTTTAAGTACCCGTAAAATGTAAAATGTTACCCAACTATGACAAAGTTATAAAGGGCTTACTTTGGGGTTCTAGAATCACTATAATAGGGTCCCCTTTTAGGGCTACAGCGCCCGGAGTTGCTGGCCATGTCTCAGCTCCCATCTTGGCCTGTTGGCCCAAAACTCGGAGCACGACTTCAAATGACTCATTAAAAATGTCGCAGGGAGGAAGGCATCAAAGAACGAAAGAGAAAGACAACCAAGAGGATGTATCGCGCACTCTGAATTTATAATCAAGCATGATCCTGCTTCCCAAGCGCCTCGGTGCGGTCGGATGCTCAAAAGCGGCTTCCAGATCAGTGTAGACTGTTTTTGTCTGTACTCATCTGCGCGGCGCACATCCGCCGCATGCTGATAAGCTACGTTCAAACATGTGAAATATTGCAAACTGGCGACCCTCTCAGAAGTCCCTGCACCAGCCGAAGCTGAAGATGGCATGAGAGAGCCGGACAAATCCGGCACCTGACTGCTTGGCCTTCAGCCTGCGTGTCTCGAATGGGAATCGCATGGCCGAAGGCCCGGGCTTTACAAAGTCAGGACAGTGCTTGCGCTGAAAGAGCAGCACCTCTGCCGGTTATCGTGGTCTAAGCGGAAGCATCCAGCATAACGGCTATCTGGCTTGCCTCACACGTGTTCACAGAGTACAAACGCTGGAAAATGCAGCAACGGAAATGACCTCTCTCGTGTGGCCGGTCTCATCGTTGCAGGTTTGGTCTTCTTGCACCTTGAGTTGGACTGATGCCGATGTCGTTCCCACGATCTTGGCCCAGCTACCATCGCCGCCCCACCTAGTCGACTGACTCGCAACCACCAGCGGGGCGGCCCCCAAGTCAGCTCCGAAAGACAGGGACTTCGTCTTGTGGGTGACGGTTCTCTCCGAAACGGCAGCAGCGCAAGTTACCGAAGCTCCTCGCGCATCTTGGAAGGTGTAGGTGCCTTTTTGCACTGCCACCCAGCCTATGACCTCATCCACTTTGACGTGGGGAACAGACACCTGACCCGTTTCGGAGAGGTCCAGGGAGACCCAAGCATCCGCATTGTGAACGGAGTTGGTTGCGACTGTGAACCACGGCTGCGAAGTCCCGGTTGGTAGGCCGATCTCGTTGTTGGTTGTCTGAACAGTGGACAGGAAAGCCGGGGGTTCGGCAAAGGAATGTGAGAAGTCCACTTTTGACCATGATCTTGACATGCTGTTGTCTCGGCATTTCTTCCCTTGTTGGACCTTCTTCATCGAGATTGTCCCTGCCTCCAGCCACAGCCCGTTGGCACCTGGCAGTTGGTGAAGCCCGGGAGCCACAGCCAGGAAGGAGACCTCCATGGTGCCACTGCTCACCGCGGTGCCAGGAGACACGGCAACGACAGCCTTGAACCCAGTCGTGGTCACGTCCGTCAAGCGAACGGACGCTGGCCCAGAGAAGTCTTCCGTGGGAGCTGTCACGACAATGGGCACCTCGCCGAAAGGGTTCTGGAAACTGACGGCTGTCCATGCGGGCGTACTTATGGTGATCCGCCCGGTCTCTATAGATGTTGCAGGTCGGCGACCCGCTGTCGTGGTCATGGGTGCGGTGGTGGTAGTGGTGGTGGTGGTGGTGGTAGTGGTGGTGGTGGTGGTGGTGGTAGTGGTCGTCGTGGTAGTTGACGTCGTGGTTGTCGTGGTGGTCGTAGTGGTCGTGGTGGTCGTGGTGGTAGTGGTAGTTGTGGTTGTGGTAGTTGTTGTGGTCGTTGTAGTTGTGGTAGTGGTCGTCGTAGTAGTGGTGGTGGTGGTGGTGGTGGTCGTGGTTGTTGTGGTCGTTGTTGTGGTCGTTGTAGTTGTGGTAGTGGTCGTCGTAGTGGTCGTGGTGGTGGTGGTGGTGGTGGTGGTGGTAGTCGTGGTTGTGGTGGTTGTTGTGGTCGTTGTCGTTGTTGTCGTTGTAGTTGTGGTAGTGGTAGTTGTAGTTGTAGTAGTCGTGGTAGTCGTGGTTGTTGTTGTCGTGGTTGTCGTTGTAGTTGTGGATGTCGTGGTCGTAGTAGTTGTTGTGGTAGTGGTCGTCGAAGTTGTGGTGGTTGTCGTCGTAGTTGCCGACTTACGCACGCAGTTGTACATGTCCGTCATCTGCAAGATATCACCTTCAGAAAGGCGCCCTCTCTGCCCGACGAGGCCGTTGTTGGTCGAAGGAATGGTGTCGTAGTAAGGCCCATTCCCGCCAGTCTGGCGAGGATAGTGCATGATGCTCTCGAAGTCGTAGGGTGCATGGCCCACCCAGACATCATTAGGACCGTCGTAAGCAGAGCCGGTGTAAGGGCCACCTTTTGGGACGTACTGCGCCTTCCAGTTGTCGGCCACGTTCTCCCAGTAGACCTGCAAATGGGGACCATAGCCATGATACTCCTGAGGACCATCCATGCGCTGCTGCGTGTGGTGCATACCCAGGGTGTGGCCAATCTCCTGGGTTCTTGCTAAGGAACTTACCTCCAAATCCGATGGTAAGGAAACCCCATTCAATTGACTCTATAATTGACTAAACCCCATTATGGCAACTTCAACTACATTCAAAGTCCTTAACAAGAACCCAGTCTCGTGAACAATGTTGCCCCTTTGCCCCATGCTGTTGCACCATCCCAGGTACACCTCGCTGGGCTTCGCGCGACCAATTGTGGCCGAGCAACCACCTGACGCTTTGTTCACCCTGATGTGTTGTTGGCCCTGGACACGCGTGTGATCCTCGATCAAGGCAATACAGGTCTCGGTTCGCCACACCTCTGCTGCAGCACGGAAGGCCTCCTTACGGACCTCATCATCCACGCAGCTGGCAGCCCAGTTGTACCTGACGACGACGACGTCCACCCACTGATCGATCATGCCCTCCGGCGTCTCATTTGACCGCTCCCACCAGTGTCTGCCAGCGTTGCACTCGGGACAGTTCCTGAGCCAGTTGGGATCGATCCGGTCTGCGTCCGTGCCCGAGTCCGTCTGGGCCAAAGAATCTCCCATCGCCACCTCGGGCTCGGTGCCATCCATGTGTCCGATGCGGTGGCCAAGCACCACGCCGGTAACGTGGGCCTGGTCACCCTCTGAGATTTTCAGCAGATGGCTCTGCACTGAGCCACCTGCCACGAAGGGGCCTTTCCAGCGATACACGCGCATTGGGCACTCGCCTTCCTCCAAGCAGCTGCTTTGCATCGTCGGTGGGAGCTGAAGTCCCGGCCGAGGCTTCTTCCCTTGCCACACCTGGGAGTTTCCGAAAATTAGGGGTACCTTATTAAGGATCCTACTATTTAGGCTGCTATATTAGGGTCCCCTACCAGTATTTTCGGAAACCCCCACCAGGTTCAAGGCCGTTGCGCCGCAGCGACACTCCACGCCTTGCACCAAAGCGAAGAGGTCCAGGCCCTCCCCGATGCAGAACCTTAGTTACCCTTATAGTTCCTAAGTCCCCCAAGAAGGTGCACACTTTCAGCTTTTATACGAGGTCATGTTATCCCAAAGTGTAAAGTGTATCCACTCGGCTACTAAGGAGCTCGAAGCAGATGACAGGCGTCATTGCATTGCTGCGCATCCGGAAGAAAGGCATCCCACCACGGCAGGGGCCATTTTGCCCATCGTAGTCGATACACGTCTCGTCCAAAACGGAGACCTCCTTGCTCTCCAGAAACTGACTCTGATATTCCTCTTCGGCTACTGGGAAGCAGCCCAAGCACTCAAAGTGCTCGTCGTCCTCATTGTCGGTTGTGTCCTCGGTATCCGGAGGCAAGTCTTTGCACACATTCTCGTCGCAGCCCAGCACGCCGCAGCCGCAGTGCCTTGTGAGAGCAGGCCTCGGGAGCCCTGCGCACAACTCCTCAGACACTTCTTCGCCATCGATGGTGAAGCAGCCGCGTGTCCGAACCTGCGAAGGCTTCAGGTCTGGGGAGTCCGTGCAAGGGCGAAAGCAGTCGCCGAAGGGCTGAGCGACCCATACCACTGGCTTTGCCGGCTCTCGCACTCTGGTGATGCCCTGCCGGAACTGTATGAACAAGTTGCCACCACTCGTGGTCCTGTTTTCCCCACAAGCTGGTGAATTCGGTGAACTGCACACATCACCTGCGCGGCTGATGCAGATGTGAGCGAAGATGCACAAGGTCGCGAGTAATTGCACCATGCCACAATCTCCCGATAGCGCAGCAATAATGAGATGCTACAGTCGAGACTTGGAACTAGGTCGTGCTAGGCATAGGCTTGAGCCGCAGCCAAGGGCTTTGAGGGCTTCCTGGTAGCAACAGGACCGCTGTTAGGGCTCGATTTTGATTCCCGGACGCTGCAGTCGCAGGCAGAACAAAGAAGCTGAGTTCCCAACGCGGCTTCAGCCTTTTCTCCGGGGCTTTTCGTCCTGGACTTGGATGACCTCCAGGATACACGAATTGCAGCACTGCGCCAAACGGATACTGTATACATATTGATCTATCACTACGTGCTGATCGTTCGGCTGCAGAATCGGATCATGCGCCTCTGGGTCCTCCTGCTTCCTGTTGCAGGCACGCTGGTACTACTGAGTGTCACTGCGACGACCAGGACGATCATTCCGCTTGCCGCCGGTGGTTTCTCGCGCAATTGCTACGATTCACCCTCCCGGGAACTACCGTGACCTAAACCCGAGTTCGTCGGATGAGGGCATCCGCCCCTGTGCACCGGGTCTCACGGCGACCGTTGAGCAAAAAAACAAATGACGAGATGGAAGCGATCCACAAGCACCTTATACCGTATTCCCAGAGAGCCCAATACCCCTTAATTAAGGAATATACCTCAAATTATAAGGGGATTCATATTGTGATTTTTTTAAAGCTATATTCCTTAATTAAGGGGTATTGGGCTCTCACGGTTCCTCAAGCTCAAAAGACGTATTGCCAAATTCTGACCAGGGGCCAGGGCCCCTGCCCAGAACCACCCGGCAATCGCGGGGACCTTGGCTCTCCGACGACAGGAACCCTAAACCCTAAACCCGACATGTCTGCATTTGCACCATTTTGCGTGCTTAACCCTCTCCTCTGCCGAGCAGAAGCGCCATGCAGCTAATTTGAGCTGGGTTTTGGGGGTATACTCTACGATAGCTATAATAAGGAGCCCCACAAAAGACCCTATTCTAATTCTCCCTACCTTAACCCCACGTGACCTTGGTTCCTTAGGGTCCAGGTATTGGCCAGAAGACTCAACACACGAAGACGCAGTTCGATCATGCTCCTCCTCGGGCCCACCTGAACCTGAAAGACCCTGGATGTAGAAAGCAGATCCCCTAATTTGGGGGCCCTATACTACTAAGGGTGCTTTATAGGAACCCCCATCAAGGGATCTGCTCTTGGATCCTCGCGGGGGTGTGGGGAGCCCAACAGCTTCAACCCAAGCCTGGGACCCCCGACATTGTGCTGGGATCCGGCCGAGCTTTGGCAGAAGTCAAACCATCGGACTGACCCGGTGACCTTTCGTTGCAAAAGGCCGGGGGATTGGTCAGGAATTCAGGCCCTGGGCTGTTGGGGGGGTTGACCGGCTTGCGGGGATTAGGGAGTTTAGGGCTTATCAGGTTCAGAGTTTCAAGGAATGTCAGTGTTGGGCCGTAGCCTTACAGACTGACAACTCGAGGCGCCGGATTTGCCAGTTGTGAGGTCTCCCCGAATTCGGTGCCTTCAGCTGCATCCTTGGACCTGGAGAAGCTAGAATGACAATTTTACCCATAGGCCCCAAAGTAGTTCCTTTTTGGGGTTCATTTTCAGAATCTTAAAAGGTAATCCCCAAAAGGAGCTACTATGGGGCCTCTGGGTAGAGATGCGCCTCAAATAACGTTGACCTTGTGCAAAATGGCTAAATCTTTCCAAATGCGGAGGTCCCAAAGGTCAAGGGCGACGCCAACACCCTCATAATTCAAGGTATATTCCTTAATTAAGGGGTATTGGGCTCTCCGGGGGTACGGCGGTCAAGGGGGGCATACGGCCTAGGGTCTGCTTTCGGGCATAAACGACAGTACAGACTATTACGAGATCATCTACCGGATGAAATGTTTCTAGTTGTTCAAAGACCACTCTCTTTTATGGAATGGCAAATTGGTGATCAAGAACTCCAACGCGATCAGTCGAGCAAGCATGGAAAGACTGTTCATTCTCATTCTCAGTTGCTACATGAGTGTGCCAAACTATGCCTCCCTCAATCATTCCTTTTCAACATGACTCCTGCATCCTAACCGGCAGTCGTACTGGGATATAAGCTATATACCTTGATTTACAAGGGAATTGAATTCATATGTTCCTTCATTAAGGAGTATTGGGCGCTCTGGGTGGCTGAGACCGGAGCCCAGCTCCTCGCAAGTGCGGCTGCACAGGCCTCGTGAAGCTCCGGGGTGCTTAGGAATGCTCCGGGGTTTAGGGCTTTTAGGGCTTATGGGGTTTATGTTGTTCATAGGGCTTGGCAGGGTCTGCAGAAGTAGGTTGGAATGTTCAGGGGTTTAGGGCCTTTTGGGGCTTATAGGGCTTATGTTCTTCATGGGGCTTGTTTTTTTTCTGCATGTATGTACGTATGTAGGTATGTAGGGTTTCGGACCAAGTGCCAGCAAGCACTTGGTCCGAATCCCCAGTTCACTTGCAATTGCCCTCGTGGAAAGCCTGGCGATAAAGCAGATGCCGTGGAGGTGGAGGCACGTGCTCGCCAGCATGCACAGATGTTGGTTACCACAATATTTGGCCTACCTATGACAATTTCTGTAGTTGTGGAGTGGCAAAGATTGTGGATGTAGGCTGGTCGGAGCTGTTTGCACACGACCTTCAACTTGCAAAAGACTCGACTTCCGAAGGAGCTTATGGCTGGCTCTAACTACGCAGCCTCTCGGGGATGTGCATTGCGACAGCCTTGAAAAATGGGCTCCCTGCACACCTACTCAGTTATCATCTGGTGTGTATGGTGCCGGAGAGAGCGTCATGCTCTTCTCTTCAGACGTTGGTGTTACGTTCAACGGCGCTTGGTCCTTCGAGAGGCCGCACTGTTTCATTGCATCAGCGACGTGGACACGAGGCAATCCCAGAGAGCCCAATAACCCTTAATAACGGAATATAGCTAAAATCATAATATTAATCCCCTTACTATTTCAGATATATTCCTTAATTAAGGGGCATTGGGCTCTCCGGGATGGTGTGGTCCGGTGCCTGTTTGGGCGGCTGGCTCGGAGCTTACGGGTGTCTGGGAGCCGCTACCTGAGGACCTGAAATCTCAGGTTCGGGGACACGGGCTGTTCACGACCCTGCATGATTTGTGCCGTGTGCCAAACATGCTCGGCGCTGTAACACTGGCCAACATTTGTCGTGGCTTCCCGACTATGGTCTGGGACACTGCTACCGGATTCGCCAAGGGTATGTTGTCCGCTGGTTGGGGGCACCTGCTGTAGACTGGAAAGCAGTTGGTAATCTGCCTGGCGGACAACGATTTCATGCGAAGGCCGGGCTTTACTCAATGCTGTGTCATGCCGCGTCGCTGCGACAAGACGCCCGTCTTTGAGCATGGTGCGTGTGCAAGCATCGCCAATGACAAGGTGGAGAACTTTCAGCACTAGCGCGTTTGTCGTCTGCGCTACCATCCAACAGGTTTTGGCACTCAGCGTGAGGGTAAACTTGGCTGCTGCAGTGCTTTTGTTTTTGACGGCAGACCGGCTACACAGTGGAAGGCTTTTCGGCCTCTGCAGCTTCGTGCCTTAACACCGCTGATTTCTGTTCCCGGTCCGAGTACGTAGGCTCGAGTACATACAGAGGCTGTGGGCGATCGTGGTGTTAATTTGAGGCAAGGCAATAGGGCCGCGTTCAACTTGAACTCAACGCTACAAAAGCAAAAACAACAAGATGTATGTATGTACATACGCCTGCATGCATGTCGATGGGCTTGAGGGACGCTGTCGCGGCGCGACCTTGCGTACTTGAAGCAGTTAAGAGAAGCAGTGAGACAGGGCTTTGCGAATGCCGTGTCTCTTAACACACGTGGACTAACAAGCAGCGCAGGATGCGACTAGTATGTCGGGATTCATAGGGCTGCCAGCCGACGGTGTCACAATCCGCTGTGGTAGGTTTGCGTGCTGCACCATGGTTAGGTCAGTGTTAGGTCTTTGGGAAGATCACCTTGTTTTAATCGAGCTTGAGCGATCTAGTGTCGAACAGTGGGACGATAGCAAAACAGTCATAGGATTCTGCAATGCAGCTGAAGCCGACAGCACACCGTAAGAACCACTGTTCTCCCATTATCCGCAGAGGATAGCCTTGTCCCTTCGGAGGTGCTTCATACTTCTCTGATGCGCTAGCGTACCCTGAAAGGAGGCGGCGGGGGGCTACCCAACATGCAGATGCACACGTACACGTGAATCATTGCAGATGTGTCTACCTGTGTACGCATAGATCGCAATCTCCATCCAATCTCGAGGATAAGGCATTGAAGCATAGATCGCTGTTGTCGCCGACCTTCCCCTCCGGGGCTCCCGGCTGCAAGGCTCCTCGCTGCGTCTGGCTCGTCTGGACTGCCTGCGACCTGCTTGGAGACCTGCGCAGGGTCAGTAAGAAGCCCTTAAGGGCTTAGGATAACGCTGGGCTTCTGCATGAGCACTAACAAAAGGCTTTACGCTCTCACAACTCGGACTCAGCCAGGCGAGGCTCTTGGGTGCACTGTCGGCGTGATACATTGCTAAACAGGATTCGCACTTGTGCCAAAAAAAGGCTTTGGGGGTTTGCTCTATATACTATCAGGGAGCCGCAGTCCTACTATGAAAGTCGTTAAAGACTCAGGCTTCTATGTTAGTGAGCTCCAATGCTCCGCTCCAACCGCCCTTCTTCATATGCTCATTGCACTGTCCAGGTTCGTCCTTCGCTGACCTCCAACTCTTCCGGCTCTGGAAATCTGGATGCCGGGATAAAGAAGCTTGCCCTGGCTACTTGTACATGAAGCACCTGGAGCCTTCCCAACATTCACAATAATCATAACTCATAATAACACTCAATGAAGACAACAATAATCACAAGAACAGTAGCAGTAGTCATAAAATAGTGAGAAGAATAATAACAATCATAACAATAACCGTACTCCTAATGACAATAATCATAAGAGTATTTAGTAGTAACTAATACAGATCTTGATATTCAGATAGCACTTATTAGTAGTAACTTTCACAAGGGCTCGATGGGTGGTTCTCTGCATCCATCCTTGCCTTGTGAATAGGGTTAACCCCAAAGGTTTTTGCGAGCCATAGGATTTGGGCGAGTTCGTGGCTTTTTGAGGTTCCCGCTCTCGCAACTCGGACTCCGCAAAAGCGAGGTCTCTCGGTTCACAAGTACTTTGACTAGACTACACCTAGGTGTCGGCGGTCACTGCTCTACAACCAAAAGCTGCAGACCAAACTCAAGAAGAGGAATTTCAGTGTAGTGATAAAGAGACGAAAGAGATCGCTTTGATCTCCTGCTTTTTTGGGCTTAGGGTCCGGTCTTCTTTTCCTTAAGTGTGCGAAGTTCCCTCACACCAACATTGCCGGAACAAATGCTGTGACAAGAGGCTCCTGCTTCTAATTCCGAACACACTGGTGCTGTGCTTCTAAATCCGAACACACTGGTGTAGTAGCACGGGGCAACATATTTACGCCATAAAAATGCGAGAAATTTCTGAGTCTCATTCACCTGAATTGTCGTCCTCAACACTTTTCGTGCTACGCTTAGTAAAGGCATAGCGTACGTTTACAGAAACACGTCGTTCGGCACACACACCGATCTGTCGGCTTATATGTATCTTTATATGGGCGTTTCCGAAAATAGGGGACCCCAATATAGTACCCTAAATAAGATGATCCTTATTATAAGAAACCCCAAATAAGGTACCCCCCAGTTTTCAGAAACTCCCATATCTGAGCAATGAACAGCTTCGCCAGCATTGCTTCATACATGAACAAACGCAATCGGAGTTTTACCAGCCAGTGGCTCCAGCCTTGACTGCGCATCCGCAGCTTTGGGAGCTCGGGTATGTGCCGACCTGCGCATTTTCGCAGATTCACACGATTGCTGGGTGGATACTTTTTTGAGAGCGGTCTGCACAGACAGCTGCAATCTCATAACAAAATTGCACCCCCAAAGCCGGGATATCTCTGAACGCAGCTAATACGGAGAAAGCATAAACCGTCTAGGCGGCTGTCATGCAGGAAATGCAGCGAAAGCAAGGCTCCGTATTCCGAAACGACTCGGACCCTAAGAACCCGGAATTTCAGTCCAGTTTTCTTACATTGAATCCTACAGCCCCAAGTCCTGAACCAAAAGCTCTAGAGCCCTAAACCTGAACGCCCCAAACTAATCCCGAATCAGATTCCTACGTTGTGCTCTTCGGGGCCAGTAGGGTCTAGCGTTGAGGGTTTAGGGAAACCTAACCCCGAATCCGATTCCTGCGTGACGTTATGCTCGGGACCCCCGCATGCCGGCAGCGGAACGGGGAGCTTCAGGCAGCGCACCGGCGGAGGATGGTCTTGGAGCTTTATGTTTTCTTGGAAATCAAGGCTTTTGGATTTTAGGGTTTAGGGTTTATGGCCTTAGGGTTTTCGGATGTTTTTCGGGTTTAGGGTTTGTGGCTTTAGGGTTTAGGGGTTTAGGGGGCTTTCATTTCTTGCGGCGTTTTGGGCCATGGGGCTTCTTTGCTGCGGATCCTTGAAACAGCATGGGGCATGGGCTCAACTACACTACGGAATACTCCTACGCGGGTCCTCGAGAAAAACAGTGGAAGCAGTATGGAATACTTCCATGTACTAGTCGCGTCTGGACTTGCGAAGCAAGACTTCAAACTTTGCTAGACTCTGTAAGAGGGTGTATGCGCGCGCGTGTGCACGAGGGAGTCAGGGACCCTTCCACCTCCAAGTGCGAACAACTGGTTCAACTTGACTAAATGTTAGCTGAGCAAGATCATTCTTGAAGCGAGAAGCTCCGAAGCATTAGCCCAGTTCCAGTCGTCTTTGTGTGGGCACTGACTAACTCTCAAAACGGCTTGGCTGTATGGCGAACGTATGCAGCCGTATGCACCAATCATCGTTTGGCGAGCAACGACAGCAGCAACTGAAGACTAATCACCACTCCGAGTACATCGCGGCCATGGCCGCGAAAGTCTTCCAAATACGAGAATGAACCATCAGACTCTTCCCCATCCTTTTTTGCATTATCAAGTCATCATCAGCAACGACGGCTGCATTATGCAAGCTCACCACCACAGCCATCATCATCATCATCATCTTCATCATCATTGCCCTCAGTCACCAGCATCGCCAACACCATGAAAACGTCTTCATTGTCTCGAAGCATTGCCATCAACAACATGATGCTGCTTTGACGGTGTTCTACTGTCCCCGACAAGCCCCATCACCGGCACCACCAACGCGCTTGTGTTCTAAGCATTCAGGCATGGTCTTGATTGTTCTCACCGTCATGCAAACCACGATGGTTTTCACCTTTCCCTCAAGCATGCCCTTGGCATGCAATCCAATGCCGAGTTAACCGATTTTCTGGAAATTGATGTGCATGACGCACTCAGGGACGCGAGCTGAAGTGCCCATTGCAGCAAGCCCGAAACCCCCAAAAACCCACTGTGGCACTCGGCGGGTGCATCGATGGAGCGGCGGGCGGACCAGGCGACACGTCTCTGTAAGACCTTTGCCGTTGCTGCCAGTGTTGCTCATGGTCATGCGACCAGAAACTGCAGCAGTAAATTTAACGTCTGGAGCAAACACTTCCGGTGGCAGCATTTTCGCGATGATGTTGCTGACGGCCCAGGTGATGATGAGAGACACACTCACTTTCATGTCAACTCCAGGGCTTCCTGATGATTTCCAGGCTTCCTCGCCCAAACCGATAGCAAAGGCCTCCGAAGCCTCAACCTCGATATGGGAGTTTCCGAAAATTACGGGTACCTTATTTTGGGGTCCTTATATATATATATATATATATATATATATGAGAAAGGCGCCTCTAGACTCTAGGGTCTATTTTACGCTCCATTCTTTTCCTTAATAACTACCAATATTCTAAATAATTGAAACAATTGAAATAATTTAAATCAGCAGAGCTGATTTCAATTATTTCAATTATTTAAATCCGCCAGAGGGCCCAAATAATTGAAATAATTGAAATCGATGGTTGCTATGGGCCAAGCCACGAATCGCACCGATTTGAATTATTGAAATAATTGAAATATTTGAAACAAGACCCATTTCAATTATTTCAATTATTTAAATCCGCCAAAGGGCCCAAATAATTGAAATAATTGAAATCAGCCCCATTTCAATTATTTCAATTATTCAAATCACTGGATTTGGTGGCTTGGGCCCATGGAGCTTTCGGATTTCAATTATTTCACTTATTTAAATCCGCCAGATGGCCCAAATAATTGAACTAATTGAAATAATTGTAATCAGCCCCATTTCAATTATTTCAATTATTCAAATCACTGGATTTGGTGGCTTGGGCCCATGGAGCTTTCGGATTTCAATTATTTCAATTATTTAAATCCGCCAGAGGGCCCAAATAATTGAAATAATTGAGATCGATGGTTGCTATGGGCCAAGCCACGAATCCCACCGATTTGAATTATTGAAATAATTGAAATATTTGAAACAATTGAAATCCGACCCATTTCAATTATTTCAATTTTTTAAATCCGCCAGATGGCCCAAATACTTGAAATAATTGAAATCAGCCCCATTTCAATTATTTCAATTATTCAAATCACTGGATTTGGTGGCTTGGGCCCCGGGAGCTTTCGGATTTCAATTATTTCAATTATTTAAATCCGCCAGAGGGCCCAAATAATTGAAATAACTGAAATAATTGAAATCGATGGTTGCTATGGGCCAAGCCACGAATCCCACCGATTTGAATTATTGAAATAATTGAAATGTTTGAAACAATTGAAATCCGACCCATTTCAATTATTTAAATCCGCCAAAGGGCCCAAATAATTGAAATAATTGAAAGCAGCCCCATTTCATTTATTTCAATTATTCAAACCACTGGATTTGGTGGCTTGGGCCCATGGAGCTTTCGGATTTCAATTATTTCAATTATTTAAATCCGCCAGAGGGCCCAAATAATTGAAATAACTGAAATAATTGACTGTCCCCGCGCCCTGCCCCCGGCTCCCTGCCCCACCACCTGACCTCTAATCCAGCCCCACCCCCCAACCCCAGAATCCACCTCCAACACCCCTGCCCCCACGCCACCCTCCCTTCCCCCCCAATACCTCATTACCTGTCCCCTTTTCTCGACCCACTCCGCAGGCTGGGCCGCTAACCCAAAACCAGTGTTCAGCTAGGTTTTCGAATGGGCTGGCTTTAGGGTTTAGGGCCTAGGGCCTAGGGTTTGGGCTATAGGGTTTAGGGCCTAGGGTTTAGGCTATAGGGTTTAGGGCCTAGGGTTTGAGCTTTAGGGTTTAGGGACTAGGGTTTGGGCTTTAGGGTTTAGGGCCTAGGGTTTAGGCATGGGCTTTAGGGTTTAGGGCCTAGGGTTTGGGTTATAGGGTTTAGGGCCTAGGGTTTGGACTTTAGGGTTTAGGGCCTAGGGTTTGGACTTTAGGGTTTAGGGCCTAGGGTTTGGGCTCTAGGGTTTAGGGTTTAGGGACACATTTCAGGCCGGAAATGTGTCATCTTTTCCGCCTTACAGAAAGTAGCATGACACATTTCAGGCCGGAAATGTGTCATCGTTTCCGCCTTACAGAAAGCAGCATGACACATTTCAGGCCGGAAATGTGTCATCTTTTCCGCCTTGCAGAAGGAAGCATGATACATTTCAGGCCGGAAATGTGTCATCGTTTCCGCCTTACAGAAAGCAGCATGACACATTTCAGGCCGGAAATGTGTCATCTTTTCCGCCTTACAGAAAGAAGCATGACACATTTCAGGCCGGAAATGTGTCATCGCTTTCCGCCTTACAGAAGGAAGCATGACACATTTCAGGCCGGAAATGTGTCATCTTTTCCGCCTTACAGAAAGAAGCATGACACATTTCAGGCCGGAAATGTGTCATCATTTCCGCCTTACAGAAAGAAGCATGACACATTTCAGGCCGGAAATGTGTCATCTTTTCCGCCTTACAGAAAGAAGCATGGCACATTTCAGGCCGGAAATGTGTCATCTTTTCCGCCTTACAGAAAGAAGCATGACACATTTCAGGCCGGAAATGTGTCATCTTTTCCGCCTTACAGAAAGAAGCATGACACATTTCAGGCCGGAAATGTGTCATCTTTTCCGCCTTACAGAAGGAAGCATGACACATTTCAGGCCGGAAATGTGTCATCGTTTCCGCCTTACAGAAAGAAGCATGACACATTTCAGGCCGGAAATGTGTCATCTTTTCCGCCTTACAGAAAAGAAGCAGCCACACATTTCAGGCCGGAAACACATTTCAGGCCGGAAATGTGTCATCTTTTCCGCCTTACAGAAGGAAGCATGACACATTTCAGGCCGGAAATGTGTCATCTTTTCCGCATTACAGAAGGAAGCATGACACATTTCAGGCCGGAAATGTGTCATCGTTTCCGCCTTACAGAAAGAAGCATGACACATTTCAGGCCGGAAATGTGTCATCTTTTCCGCCTTACAGAAAGAAGCATGACACATTTCAGGCCGGAAATGTGTCATCTTTTCCGCCTTACAGAAGGAAGCATGACACATTTCAGGCCGGAAATGTGTCATCGTTTCCGCCTTACAGAAAGAAGCATGACACATTTCAGGCCGGAAATGTGTCATCTTTTCCGCCTTACAGAAAGAAGCATGACACATTTCAGGCCGGAAATGTGTCATCTTTTCCGCCTTACAGAAAGAAGCATGACACATTTCAGGCCGGAAATGTGTCATCTTTTCCGCCTTACAGAAAGAAGCATGACACATTTCAGGCCTCCCCCTGTTCCCTTGCCCCCTCTCCTACCATCCCTGCCTTCCCCACCTCCTCACCTTTCCCTCCCCTTTGCCATTTGCCCCCTGCCCCCTGCCATCTCCATCATATCCATCACCCCCATCATCTTCTTCATCTCCATCATCTTCATCATCTCCATCATCTCCATCATCTTCATCATCTCCATCATCTCCATCATCTCCATCATCTTCATCATCTTCATCATCTCCATTATCTTCATCATCTTCATCATCTCCATTATCTTCATCCTCTTCATCATCTGCATCATCTTCATCATCTTCATCATCTTCGTTGCCGGTTTCATTGGTTTTAATACCGCTCCCTCTATTCTTAAAGGTAATTTCATAGGTATTGTACGAACCATAATACAATCGATTTATCTTAACTACTATATCAAGAATAGCTTACCACATCGCATCTACATACTTTGTAACCGGGCTTACTATAAAGGCCCCATATGAGGGATCCATAATGGGTTTCTAGAAAGTCTCTCTGTAAGGGATCTATAGTTTTTTATATAATGGATTTATATAAGGTCTCTACATAGAGGATCTATAAGATTTCTATAAGCAATCTGTAAGGGTTTTCCAGAAGGGCTCCATACGAGGGATCTATACAGGGCTTCCATGTGGTTTCTACAAAGGGTAAGGAATATATAGCAGTTGTCTATGAAAGCTCCATGTAAGGGATCTTGTAAAGTTTTCTACAAAGAACTCCATTTGTTGATCTATACGGGGTTTCTATAAGTTCTCTATATAGGGGATCTATAAAGTTTCTATACGAATCTACAAAGGCTGTCTATGAGGGCTCCATACAAGGGATCTGTGAAGGGATCTATAGGGATTCTTCATGGGAATGTATACCTTCGATACGGATAATTGCGCCTTTGTTAAGATCGTGAAGACTATTTATTAACTACGTGATATCCTTCTTGGCTAATGCTGTGATCACATCACATCTGATATGTACAGAGATACATTGGAATGCACATGGGAAAACAAACTGACACATTACAGGCCTTCTAATGTGTCATTATTCCTATTGAAACCTTAAAGGCAAGGAACTTATACACTGTAGGGCATCTGTATATTGGAAGGCCTCTGGGTAGTATAAATTGACGCATTACAGGCCCTCTAATGTGTCACTCCACTCCCTCCTATGGAACCTCTATTGCAATGGAACTTTTCCACTGGAAAACCCCTGGACATAATAAACTGACACACTGCAGGCCCTAGAAAGTGTCGCTCCACCTATCCTATTGAAACCCTACTGATAAGAAATTGATACATCGGAAAGCACTTTGTATGGACATAACAAACTGGCACATTAAACCCACTAAAATGTGTATCTTCACTTCCTGGGTCCTGGACTGGGCAAACTGACATATTACATGCCCTCTAATGTGTCACTCCTTTTCTCCTACTGAAACCCTACTAACAAGGAACTTATACACTGTCAGGCCCCTGTGCCTGGGCATATCAAATTGACATATTACAGGCACCCTAATGTGTCACTCCACCCACTCCGATTGACCCTCTACTGACAAGGAACTTATACATTGGAAAGTCCAGGACATAACAGATTGGCACATTACATGCCCTGTAAAGTGTTACATCATGTGATATGGATGTGTCATGCCGTATGTATTCCCATAATTTGTCATATAAACACATCCGATTCATGAGTACCGAACCTGTCAGGTTTTGCATTCTGGCCTGTGCGGAAATTACAAACAAATTTATGCCTAATTACAGCGTGCATGCTTATTACGTGATTCTTGGATGGATATGTCGTATGCAATTACTCAAGCGCTGGCAAGTCAACAATAAGTCGAATTGTGAAATATTTGGACAGGACAATTTGTCCATGTTGCCGATATACTGCTGACAGTGCTATGCACATCTTCACGACGATACATCATTCCTGCAAGATGTATGGACTCTATACACTGAAATGTGTCATCACAACGAATGTTTATTCATCGGCAGTGTTGGGATCAACACTCGATGTTCTGTTTATATAATACTCGTCTCCCTGAATGCGAGTAATTTGCTATAATTACTTGATAGAAAAATATAGCCTAGTCGATCCGAAACTTTTCAGGTCGTGGCTTTGTAATGTGGGCTGTGCTTATACCTTACATTTTGCTTTCCATTATGTGCTGAAGACAACAAACCGCGGTTATATAGACCCTAAAGGTATCGGGCACATATATATATATATATATATATATATATATATTTTAAGGATCCTGCTATTTAGGGTACTATATTAGGGTCCCCTATTTTCGGAAACTCCCATATAGGACCCTAAACGATAAGAGTAGGATTTTGGAGCATCCTGCGGCCTCTAGAATTTTGATACAGGGACGACAAGGACGTATTGTGACGACTAATTCGTCAGACCCCTATGTGGGTGGTTGTCAAAATTAGGGTCCCTTTTGGGGCACCCTAAATAATAGGTGCTGTATTAAAATAAGGACCAGAAAAGGGACCCTAATATTGACAACCACCCATGTTGAGCCCTCTCCCCAAAATCGAAGCTGCAGCCTCCTGAGGTCGACTCTGGGCAGTGGCGCTTCGATCGCTTTCCGGCTTTCTGCGGAAGCTGTCTTTCATGGCGCCAGCGGGGTTGGGAGACCTGAAGCTGTCAGATGGCATCTCTTGCAGCCTTAAGGCTACTTGGGGGGGTTTCCCAACATAGGGAACCCCAATATAGTACCATAAATATAGTAGGCTCCCTTTTATGAGGACCCCCAAAAGGTACCCCTAATTTTCGGAAACTCCCACTTAGTACTTACACGAAGCCTGCGGTTGACTACAGAAAACTTCAAAATCCACAACCCTAAAGCCGTACGTGCCCCAAAGCACTAGATCAGGACGGCTACCTACCAGTTCTCCCTAAACCCTAAAACCCGGCCTGGTCCCGGACTCCACGTGCTCCGAGTAGCCGGATGACCTGAAGCTGTCGTTGTTCTCATCGTCTATACTAGGACACAGTATTGTGGCGTGTGCATGCATGTCATGCTAGAGGTGCAGCATAGCAGAGAAAGTCTCACAGTATACTATAATGTAATGAATGTGATGCTGCATGTCTATAATGGGCGTCGAGGGATTAGGTTGGGGACAGTTAGGCTACAAGGTTCGGATTGATGCTCCGCCTCGCCTGGGGATGCGTATCGCCCGCTGGGACCAGCACGCAGCGCAATGCGACAACGAGGGCGGCGGTCAAGAATCTTTCAACAAGCTGGGATCCGCGCAGACTCTTCCTTATCCATAAGCCCTCAACGCGCTTTGATCGCAGGCTTGCACCCAAGCGGTTCTTAACTAGCTACCGGGTCGAAAGGGACAATATTTAGACTCCGGGTTGCTTTAATTTTAACGTCGCCTCTTTGGTTTCGGCTCCTGAGACCAGACCGCAGCTCCACAGCTTGCCATTTGTTGGTAACTGTTGCGGCCAGCTTGTCATGCATCTGTAGGTGTGAAGCAAACAGGTGTAAACCGGTCAACAGCCCGGAACCGGCAGGTGCAGCAAGCTCACAGTCACCGTTGGTAGAGTCCGGTAGATTTCCCTGAGGATGCAACGAAGTGCTCCGCACACGCGCTGCCCCCGCCAGGGCTCCGGAATGCGACCTTCAGTTGCTGCGCAGGCAGAGACTGATTTCGGGTTTGGGATGGTGTAGTCCATCTTTCTTGTTGAACGAACTTTGCATTCAGGAATGTATATTTATATGCTATGCCAGAAAGGGGAAGTAGAACGGAGCTAAGACCCTCAACCCTGAACCCTTAAAGGGAACCACAGAATAGAATAATAGAACCCTGCAGTTAGCACTTTGAAAGGAACCCATGTACCTGTCTAACTTCATTACTTTACCGGAACGCGACATCGGCAAGACATTCGCCCGGATACTAAGTCATACACTTATAGGTTCAGGGTTTTGGGCCTAAGGGTGTCTTCTTGCGCAGTGGCTGATAATCCATGCTAGGATCGCGCGACCTCACACCAGGGTTTGTGGGTAAAACCCGCCTGCCGTGATGATACCACAGGCAACCACCCAAACCATCTCCTGTTAGCGTTTAGGGCTTGCGCCCTCAATTCCCACACCGAGCTCGGCTTGCTGTCAGGCTTCGTCAGGGCGTTGGGGTAGTGGGATGGAGGGTCGTGACTTTCACCGTTGTCTGAGACAGGTGGACATTCTAGAGTGCCCACCTGCGAGAGTGGAGCCTTACAGTGCCAATAGTGTGCCGATGCCTATGTTCTGCTGTCAATATCCTCGAAGGTTTGAGGTTCAATCGCCTGGTTGTACACAGAGAGCCTGATGTCCACCCCTCTTGAATCACCAGACCGCAAAGGTCCGAGCCCCAGACGAGACGATCTTCGACTGCTTAGATGCCAACAGGTGGCTGTCAGCCATCACCCCTGCCGTGTTGGCAGACCTTCCGCAAATTTAGGTCCTCTTTGGGTATGGTGGCACGAGCTCTTAGAGTCCGATGGCAAATCAACTGTCTCTGCTTTTGCTGCCTGCGTTCCCCGCGCTCCCTCCGCTCTCCGTCTCGGTCTCTCTCTGTCTCTCTCTGTCTCTCTCGCTCTGTCTCTCTCTTGTTGTCACCCTCCCCCCCCTTCCATGCTTCAATGTATCTCTCTGTAAAGATAAATGCATGAGCAAGCCTCCCCTGGTATGTGCTGAGCATGAGCTGCCCAACTTGCTGAGCTTTTGCTGGGGATGAGCAAACCTCAACAACTTCGAAGCAGGCAGCCGTCATCTTGAACCCTCAATCGTAGCCAAAGACCAACACATGATCACAGGTAATGGTCCACATTCCTCGATGTACTGACTTAGTGGCAGAGGCTGGCACCTGAACAAGAAACGCCCATTTTCTGAAGCCACTCATCTATCCAATTCTGTTCCTTTCTATCTAACCTATCGTATCTACCTAGCCAAATCTAAGCTAACCCACTCTAGCCTAACAACAGGCAACCTGTTCCAACCCAATCCAATCAAATCAATCTGTCTACTATGATTTGAATATATATATATATATATATATATATATACTGTACATACATACACACAAACATACGTACATACATACATACATACATACATATATATATATATATATCTATATATATATGCACAAGACATATACATCTACATGTACATATATAATGATATATATATATATATATATATATACATACCACTGAGTTTATTTATTGCTTGGGCTAATTGCGCTATCTCGAAGCGGTGCCCCTATCTCGTTTCATCATGTTAAGCACTGGCAGAAAAAGTCGATCTCGTTCAAGTATCGTTAGTACTAAATATACTTGATCTCGTTTGAAGCGGTGCCCCTATCTCGTTCCCCTAGTAGTAGGGCTGGTTCCGACAACAAAAATACTGCACGGAGGTATCTCGTTTCAAAGTACTGTAGTATAAACGCAAATAAAAGCCGTCGCTCATATATGTATATATATATATATGTACAAATACACACGCATCGGCAATGGTATTGGGCTTCGCGGAAAAGCAGTGCCGGAATAGCCTGGAAGTCTGCACTGGGGACCTGAAGATGTCCGGCTTTGGGGCGGTTGGTGAACGGCCTTAGAGGGGTGGTTCAAAGGGGACGAGGAGGGACTCTTGATGGGGACCCCTACCCTATAATGGGCTTTCTAATGGGTTTTTAATAGCTCTTTTAAGGGTATATCCCTAACGGTCCTTATTAAGGGTCCCTCCGTTTACCCTTGGAGTGGCTGTTTAGCATTTTTCCCCTCCAGTTTTTAGGGTTTTATGTTTTAATCTATGTGTCAGCTCTATAGGGTTTCGGGATCTTAGAGGGGCCAGGTGTTTAGGGTCTTAGATGGTTCAGGGGTTTAAGGGGCAAGGGCTTTGGTGTTTTTGTGTTTGGGGTCTCGGGGCGTTGAGGGCCGTAGAGGCCTTAGAGGTTTTTTGGCATAGGGTTCAACAGTGGTAAAGGTGCTTTTATGGAGGCTTCTTACGGATTTCTATGAGGGTGTGATGTAGGGGCCTTAATCATCATATTTATCCAGACCTCTTTCATGTTGTTCTGCACCACCGGAAACAACCTCCCACCCACAGGTGTACAATATCAGGGATGTAACCCCGCCCTAAACCCCAAAACCCTCTCTGTCTCTCTCCCTCTCCCTCTCTCTCTCTCCGTCTCTCTCCGTCTCTCTCCGTCTCTCTCCGTCTCTCTCCCCCCCTCTCTCTCTCTCTCTCTCCCTCTCTCTCTCTCTCTCTCTCTCTCTCTCTCTCTCTCTCTCTCTCTCTCTCTCTCTCTCTCTCTCGCTCTCTCTCTCTCTCTCTCTCTCTCTCTCTCTCTCACACAGGCATTCGAAACGTCAGGCCCCGCTGTAGGACACAGATGGTGCCGAAAACCCTAAACCCTAAACCCCCGTTCAAGATGTGAGGAGGTTTGCCTGTGCAAGACCAAGTGTGACAGGTGGCAGCCCACGACGTGCTCCATCGAAACACGTGTTGGGGTTTAGGGGTTTAGGGTTGAGGCTTTTGGGCTAAGGATGTCGACCAGCTGTAAAGCTGTAACTCTTTGCCCCCCCCCCCATGCACAGCCAACTAGGTTTGAAAGCTCCCTATAGTCTCCATGGTAGTTCCTTTTTGGGGTTACCTTTTAGGATCCTCTATATATATATATATATATTCAATTGGTTAAACCAGGCAAAAGGAACTACAATGGAGACTATAGGTCCTTCTCACTGGGAAGGAGATTCAGCAAGAAGATCGAGGCCCTAACATACTCCAAATAGTTCTGGGGCATTCTTGGTTCACATTGAAGTTTGTGAAAATAGGGGACCCCTAAGTTTCGGGAACTCCCACATTTTCGAAGTTTTTCTGTGATTCGGCGAAGATTCTACAAGCAGCTCTGCCAACTAGTCTCCGTTTTTGGACTCCCTCAAGAGGATGAAGCTTACCTGTGGTTAGTAGAGAATGGAAGAATGGTAGTAATAGTGTTTAGCGTTTAGGGTTTAGTAGTAACAGTAGTTATCATTGTATCCCATTCCTCGATTCCCTACTAACTAAAGGTAAATGAAGAGGAACCTGATTCGTGGAAATCCGCGTATATACACGTGCAACAATAGTCTCCTAAACCCCAAGCCTTACATCCACGTAGAACCCTGTTGTAGATCGCTGAAAGGCTCGCTGAACCCTGAAACTCTGCAGTAAGCACAGTACAGTGTAGTATGGTATAATTAACCCCGAAACCATATTCCGCCTATTCCCTCTAGCTTGTTAAGGCCTCTATGTCCTAAAGTAAAAGCCAGAAAGTTGGAATATGATTATCCTAAGCCCTTTATGGTAAATTATAAGGTATCCTACCCTGAAACCATATTCCAACTTTCTGGAGTTCCCTGTATGGGGGCCCTGATATAGTACCCTAAATAGTAGGATCCTTATTATAAGGACCCCCCAATTAGGTACCCCTAATTTCGGAAACTCCCATGGTAAGAGTGGACGGAACTCTTCAAGGCGTACCTCGCGGCAGCGCCTCGAGGAAGTTGCAGCGGAGGAACCACTTCGGGGCGTGACCTGGTCGTGGGAGTTTAGGGTTTAGGGTTTTTTTTTAAAGTGCAATGACGCTTTCTCCACTCCGCACGCAGAGCAGGTCACAGGCCTGCCACAAGGGCTTGCACTACAGAGGCCAACTCTCAGACGATCAGAAGCATCTCAGACACCCCAGGTGACAGCAACCAACGAAAACAACTCCTCAGACATCATCACGACTGCGGCTCCGTTCACGACGATATGACGACGATGAGGAGGCAGCTCGTCGACGGACATTGCGAACCCAGCGATCAGTTTCACCAGGGAATCCTTGTTGACCAGCCACTTGTCCTTGATCATCTTCGCCAGGAGGTCCTTGATGAACATCAGCATGTCCTCCAGCAACACCCGGGGATCCTTGATGGGCAGTACGAAGTTGTGGAGCACGTGGAAGGGCAGAATCGTGTACATCAGAAGCACCTGGAAGATCACGACCTCCCACATGTTGAAACGACCTAGTATTTCCTCCATCCCCAGAACCAGCAGCACGAAACCTTGGTGGTGGTCGACGAGCTCGATGGCGACGTCTTCCCGGCATCAAAGCATTACGAAGAGAGACTGGTCGATCAACTTGATGGGGCCAGTTGGAAATAGGCACGTCTTCATTCTGTTGAACAAGGAAAAGTGCTTCGTCATTCTCTGACGGCCAATGACCTACCGGGGCAGGACGATCTTCCTGTTCTGCAAACAAACCAGCGACATGGTGTTGCCAAGCTCGCCGACGATAGCCTGCCAATGTGTGATCCCCTTCGTCCGGAAATTGATTCCGTAGCTCCCACAGCGTAGCCGGTAAGTCTGGTGACAGTAAAACCGAGGGGGCAGACGTCTGTTGTGATGTCGAGCTGTTCGTCGGGCCAGAACCATGTCGAGCTTGTGCCACAATCACCGGCCATACTCCATGCATGAAGGCATCGGCATTTAATGGTGTTGCAGAGAGCGGAATCTGGATCCAGGATAGGCTTTCTTCAAGAGCATCATGGAGAAGTCGTTGTTGGTGTTGAAGACGACGTAGTTGTACAAGTAGTCGATGGATAAACTCCACTACATCCACTTGGGCACCATGTACGAGATGCACATTCACCGTATCCCTCACAACCTCGTCAGGCCAAACCACTGTGCTCATAGTCTGTAATGGCACCGATGAAGAAGAGGACGTGGTCGTGGTAGAACAGACGCCAGTCAGGGATGTTAGGGACAAAGTAGAACTCATGGATGCATTGGCAAAGAACTCGTCCCACACGGTGCAGGTTGTGGTCGAGGTAGTCGACGAGGACGAAGAAGACGAAGCTCCCGGTTCATCCGCTTCAACAGGGTCTCTCCAAATTCCTTGAAGTTCGTCAGGTGGAAGATTCACTGGTTGTGGTGGAGGAGGTCCATGTGGTCCACCAGACGGACTCCGAGGTGGAACTTCGACCAAAACTCCCATTGAGTTGTAAGCCATATCGCTGCGCATCGACGGGATCCACTCAGAAGTACCGGAAGGGCTACGAGAGCGCGTTGTTCTGGTGCGTCTCCGAGTAGCACGGCGCCTGGTACCAGAGGAGGAGCTGGCCGGCTCAGTGGACGTTGCCTTGGTATCAGCCGACTCATTGTTGCTGCGGACCGACGGCTCATCAACAGATTCCGACGGAGGGGCATCAGCAGGGGCCATAGGCGAAACGGTCATATCTGCCGGCTGTAGCCGCACGGAGAGCTGTGTCTCCAACGTAGTGGTGAACACATCCACAAAGTTCTGGATCCAGTTGAAGAGGCGCCATTGGTCCATCTCTTGTCGGGGCACACGTCTCACTGGTAGATAGCCTTGGGGCATCATCCTCCGATCAATGACTCTCCACAAGGCTTCGAGGGCATCAATTCCATCAACTAAACGCATGCGTAGACAGTTGAGCGACCATCTACCTTCCGCCCCCTGCCCTTCGTCCTGCATACGTTGGAGGGCATTGAACAGGTTCTCAACCCTATCGATCATACGGTGCGGAACACCTCTTTCTTCAAGGCGCCGACGTTCTGCGTTTGTCAGCTGCATGTGACTCACATCATCTGCTTCTTCAGTGTCGTCCATTTCGTGTACCTCTGCAGAGATATCAACTCCCTCATTTTGAACAGCTTGGCCAGGAACAGGACGAACTTCAGGAAAAAGTCCATGGTTAGGAAGGACAAAGATGAAACTGGTTGTGGTAGAAGAAGTCTCCCAAGAAGATTGCCAACCATTGTGTTGCCAGTTTGCATCCCCTTGCCAACCAGTTTGCCAAGCATCGTGTTGATGCCATCCAGTCCAGTTCCAAGTGTCTTCTTGATTGCTGTTGGTCGTTATTGTAGCATACTCCGGCGCAGAGCTGTTCCATGATGAGGACGAGGCTTGAGTCAGGTTTTGGGTGGCGGATGAACTGGAGACTGCAGTCAGCACCTCCACGTTAGATTCAACCGTCAGAGACTGATTCATTGTCGACAGCCAATGTCCATCCTGGTCATCTGGTGCTTCATCGAGAATATTGTCCGGAGGCTGCTGTGCACTGGCACTACTGTGGTCAGCCTCAGAGCCACGGCGACGGTCTCGATCGCGGATATACTGTACCATCCACGCGGGTTTCCATCGTCCTTGGAAGTATGCGGCCATGCGCCGTTGGTTCTTCAGCCACCTTTGCATGCCTCCTCCTCCTCTATGAGCTCTTGCTTCGGTGTCCGTCCTCGGCCTAGCGACCCACTCACCATGTCGCCAGAAGCCAACTTCGCCCGTGGTGCTCACATTGGAAGAGGAGGCTTCATCGGCGGCATCATCCGGGGCCACAATGTGTGAGCTGTCATCTCCTGCCGTGGTAGAGTCTTCCATCACTGCACCACTGCCTGAGGCATGAACTGAGAACTTTTCCCCATAGAAGGTCTCAGCTTGTACAACCGGTCCATCATCTGTCTGAGCTGTACCTAGCACATGGAAGGGTGGTTCAGTAGGACCAGCTTCCGCAATCGTCCCGAGCAGATTGGCCTCCCGCATGAGTCGTTCTTGGCGACGATTGCGAATCGACCCATTGGAATGGTGCCAACGGTCTCGTCCAGGGCGAACTCGACCAAAGCGTTGCGTGATGCCATGGTCTTCGTCACCGTTCTGCATCTGGGCAGTCTCGGCAGAGTCATGCGTCCAGTGGGTGCCCCACACATCAGTCCTATCAGCGTCATTCCAAGCAGACACAGTCGAAGGCACCGAGACACAGGATGACCAAGTTGACCAGGAGCTCGAGGACGGAGATGGCAAAGTCCAGGAAGAGGTCGCCCCAGTTAGTGGCCCAGAGGAAGACGATGTCGGAGTCTGCCACGGTAATGCTGAAGACAAAGTCCAGGAAGAAGTCGACCCAGTAGGTTGCACAGAGGAAGACGAGGACGGTGTCTGCCACGACGAAGCAGCACCACTATGAAAAGTGGGCATGCTCTGCGGAGGGATCAACCCAGTATCTGCTTGCTCTTCCATGTCAGGCGAAGGAGTGGAGGGGCATGATGTAGGCAAGGTGCACGTAGACGGAGCAGAGCTGGCACAGGAAGTCGCAGAGGGGGCCATCAAATCCAGCGGTGGGGGCTTACGAGAGCCACCTCCATTCGAGGGCACAAGAAGTTCACGAGGATCACGACCAGCCGTCGGAACGGGTTCCGGTGGACTTCGTCCAATGCCACGGAGACATCGCCCATCTGCAAGAGCACCCGGACCAACCCATGGCAATTCATCCATACTGGCAGGCACTGGAGTTGTTCCTATTGGCATCGCCGAGGAGGACGATGCAGCCTCGGATCCATTCTGTGCCTTCTCGAAGTCATGATAGTCTTGTAGTTGTTCTGCCAGTGACACGTCTTCATCCCATGCATTGGCCATGAAGTTGATGTACTGGGGATAGGTCCAAGGCCCAACCGCGGGAGGCTGAAGTCCTCCAATGCCATATGCAGGCTGATGAGGGTGAGCAGGGTCCTCAGAAGAATTCGCCTCCAACGTGTACTCAGTCTCCCACTGCATGCCCACGGCGGCGAGAAGCAGCGCAGCCAGCAAGAGGCACCGAAAGCTCGTCATGGTTGGCGAAGAGAAGGAAGGAGGGGTTCAGAGCGCTCAGCAAGTTTCGAGCCACAGGGCTCCAAGAAAGAAGTCTTGTGCATATCATTTGACACCGAAGTCAGGCTGCGAGTCTCCGGCATAAATCACGAACGTATAAGAGAGAACCAAAGCGACATGTAGCTTCGCAAGTGCAAAATGTGACAGGCAGCGGAATGGGCAGAGGCAAGGCCTAGTCCCGAGTATCTCAGTCAGGTAACTTCACAAACTCAGAGAAGAAGGCAAACATCAAAACCTCAAAGCTAACTGTCGACCATTTGTCCATCTGACGTCCCAAGTCGCGACGTAGTGAGACCTAGCAGCGCTCCACAGTGCACGGTCAAGAGCAACCGTCCACCAGCAATTTCCAAGGGCTTCAGCTAGTTGACGTTCAGGGTTGGCAGCGAAGAACCGAGCAGGGTGGCGGAGACCTACGGAGGTAGGCAGACTTTGTTCGTGCCGCCACCAAGACGTGCATCTCCACATAAGTGTGCGCATAGGCAGGTTGAATGACGGCACTCCTCGAGAGTTACTTTCACATCTTCGAGCCCAATGACCATGTAGATTACACTGCAAACTCAGAATTTTACTGCTCCATCTGGGAATAGAGTTGTTAGCAATCCATGTCCTGCAGAAGCGCAGTGATCGCTGATTCCACGTAACCCAGCTTTCCCCACTGTGACGACGAAGTGCGAAGACGTTGCGAAGGAGATGAAGTTGCGCAACATTTGCAGCATGCAGGTCTTTGCTCGCCCAGTGCACGGCGCCAGCTGTCCAAGACCACTGTGACTCTACCAGGGTGCGGATCATGTCGACTTTCTTGAGCCATGGTCCGTTGGCCTTCAAGATGTCACCATGGGCAGCTGCCGCAGCACGAGCTCGTCCTAGAAGTTCTTGAGCTTGCTCTGAGATGTTGTCACCAAGCGAGAAGCTGAGGCCGAGTACTTTGACCGAGTCTCCCTTGGGCGCAACGAGGTAGAATTCATCTCCGACTTTGGCAGAACGGGGACCAACGTAGGAAGGACTCGACACAATCTTGGTTTTTTCAGTGGCTAGGCGCAGACCTGCTTGGCCAAGACATTTGTCAACAACCCTGATTCTGCGGACTAAGTTGCCCAGATTGGTTTCGACAATGAACACGTCGTCCTGATAAAACATCAGATCAACATCGAGGTCATCGCGCGCCTTACCAAGTCGTTTCCATGCTGCGCACTCGACCAGTTCAGTGAGAAGAGCATCAACCAGGATACCAAAGACTTCCGCACTCTCCGGTGCCCCCTGTTTTATCCCGTTATTAGGGCAAACGACCAGGTTTTCACCTCCAGGGACACGTCCATGCAATTCATGACACTTCAACTGACCAAGTAAATAACGAAGCTCAGCATCAAGTTCTTCCCCATGTAGCCGATGACAAAGTAGTTCTGCGACCTTCTTCCGGTCAACTCGATCAAAAGCTCCCGACACATCGAGCTTGCATAGCAGACAAGGCAGTCGCCATTCATGCACAACGTCCCTTATGCGAGACACAGCACCGATAAGATCTGCCGCTTGTCGTCCCCGACCGCACGTGGATATGCGGGAGCCACGGCGCAATTTCGGGAGGGCACGTGAGCAGACCAACCGGTTAACGAGCTTGTTGAAGGCGGAACTGACTGCGATTGGTCGTAAGTCCCCAGGTTTTTCGGGCAAGTCACATTTTGCAAGTAGTGCAAGAAAGCTGATCCTCCAGTTCGGGGGTGTTTCTTGTGTGCGCACTATGTGATTGATGAGTTGGAGTAGCTGGTCGGCATGCCAATCAGAGCTGGCAATTTCTCGAAGAAGATGGACACCGATTCCATCAGGCCCCACTGCACTTCTACAACGCATTTGTTGGAGTTCTGTCCTGACCTCGAGGATCGTGAAGTCGACGAAGTCACTGCGTTGAGGTTGATCACGGATGATGCCGTCCAAGACTTCATCCCAATCATTCATGTCAGGGGACACCATTTTCTTCTCAAGGTGACACTTGACCTCATGCGTAAGCTGTTTAGAAGACTTGTCATTGAGCAAACTTCCCCACCATCCTCGTCGACGTTTTTTCTCATTTTGCAAACATCGAAATTCTTCCCAACCCCCGACAAGGATTCGTTCGAGTCTGCATTTCTCCCAATGTCGACGAGCTCGTTTTCGAAGAAGTTGGACACGCTTCCAGTCTTGCTTGGTTCCAGTGTTGCGAGCAGTAGAGATAGCCTTAAGAACTTCTTCCCCATCCTGGTAAGCTTGAGTGCGACGAGGGCGAGTACATTCTTTACCGAGTGCAACAAGGTCCGTTTCATCAATTATGACGGTCACGGGCAGCTCCTTGACAACCCAACGTGCACGAGAGTCGTTGCCCCAGATCCTAGCCGCATTCTTTCCCGAGACGAAGACCTCAGCATAGACCAAGGCATGATCGGTGTTGATAGTGTGTCTTCTGTCAGCATCAATCACAATGTTTTCACAGCGGAGGCTCCTGACCAGCAGCATGTCTATCTGGCGACCACTTCTGCGCTCATCCCGAGGAAAATGGGTAGCAGCCCAACGCTGTCCGATGCACGGTGGGACAGCTCTGCATCCGACGTTCACGGCTTCGTTGAGGAGTACATTGAGGTTCTCGGAACAATGTCCTACCTGGAGCTGAGACTCTTCCTCTTCCTCCCATCTTGGTACCTCGTTGGCGTCAATGCCACACACAAGCGGATATTGTCTCCATTTGGCAGGAAGTTTGTGGAAAAACTGGTGGACCGCCTCCTGATACACAGCATTGGTAACACCTGTATGTGCGTGTAGCGATCCAACAACGACTCGACCAAGGCCTTGGACTCGAGCAAGGAGCCAAATTCCACGAGAGCAGGCAATTTTATGGATGATACAATCAAAACGATCTTTCGCAAAGGCAATTCCAACTCCCCGCCACTGTTCTCTGTCCCGGTGGAGAACCCAATGGTATTCATCGGATTCATGACTATCCCACCCTTCTTTGTGACGTGGTACTTCCTGCGCAAGGATGATGTCGGCGTCCTTCGCAGCGACATCCAGGGTAGAAACAGATTGTCCAGCAAGATTCCACTGCACAAGACGTCCCCAGCGATGTCTTTCACACGCTCGACGGGAGCCTTCCTGCAACAAACTCCTCGGGAGGATGTCGCCAGATTCGGCAGCGGATTCCAAATTCTCCTGGGTGAAACAAGGCCCTGCTTCTTGTCACAGCTCACGTTCGAAGGCAGATTTTGCCTCCTCAACGGTGCATCCAGTGATTTTCGCGATGGCATCAAGGGAAATCCAACCTCCCGGCATGACGATGTTCTCACCGTCTTTAGGTGCCCTGTGGGTTGAGCTCGCTAGTTTGGCGTCCGCGCACCAAATTGTTCCTAAGTTCCAGTCACAGTCATACGAGGTGTGTTGGGAATGAGCAAGATGCTTGATGCCGCCTTCTGCATTCTTGGTGCACATGGCCAACTCGCAAGAGACTCGGCGAACCATGGAGACGTGAGCGCTCTTGACGCGGGCAGCCCGAGTCTTAGTGAAGCTCGCCCACATGAATTTGGTCTCTCCGAGTTCCTTCGTGCTGACGAGCTCAAACTTGGTGTTGGCAATTGTTTTGATCACACTCCACATCCTCCCCTTCATGTCCGAGAACGTCTCACCATCCCTTTGTTGAAATTTCAACATGCCAACTGATCTTCTCGGCCCAAAAACAGCAATCTTCTCGACGTCCAGCAATGGCTTGATTTCATCCATGCCAAGGACGACTGCGCTCTCAGACTCGATGATCGCTCTCTTAGTGTCCCTGGCCCACCCTCCAATCACGAGGGTCCTCTTCTCATCTTCAGACAGCTGATCTCCAGCCCTGTCAGAACTCGCCGCTGGACCTTCACGGGTAAGGTCGTCCCGAATGCCTTTGCCTTTGAGGTATGTTGCCCACGGGTCAGATCCAGAAGGTTCATGAGACAATCCGTCACCCCCACTCTTCTGTGCAGGTAAGCCGTCCGAGGTTGGCCTGGATTGAAGATCTCCGATCTGAACTTTCATGTTCTGTACTTCAGCGGTCAATGCATCTAATTGTTTGGCATGTTGATCTGATGAGCGTTGCAACTGAACATTGGACTTTTCAACAGCTGCCGTACGGGTGCGTAAGTTGATCATCTCATGTCCTTGTTGAACTTGTTGGCTTTCAACATGATCAAGTCGCCCTTGGAATGACCTCCACGCATCTTTCATCTCAGAGACATGACTGAAAAGAAGATCTCGGATCTCTTTGCTGCTTAGAGGTGCATCACCTCCATGCTGAGGCCGCTTACTTGGACTGTCAAGTTCAGAATCATAGTCATCCCCGTCAGGTACACCCACAACAGTTGCTGCATCAGGAGCTCGTTGACGACGTTGACGAACAGGTCGCTTCCTTTTCTCTTGTTTCACATCAAGATCCATGTCACATCGTTTCTTCGCATCTTCACCCTCATCACCAGAAGACTCCGCCAGTTCAGTCGGGGATCCGACGCGCTCCGTCTTGTCTTCCATCTGCAAGTCATCCATGACGTCGACGATGAACTGCAGCTCCACGAGGACAATCTCCCAAAGAAAAGGCTGAGCCGATCCAAATCACCTGACTACCACAATTCTTCCCGACGTCAGAGTCACCGCGTTGTAAAGACCAGGAGGAAGATGACCGCAAGCTCGCCCCAACTGAAGACACGGAAGCACCCAGAGCAAAGAGACGAGGCAAGGCAAAAGACGTCCCAATTGATGTCGAGGTAGTGCAGAAGGTCCCAGTCCGCGTCGAAGTACACGATGAGCTCGCAGAAGACACGAAGAGGTAGCGGGAGGCGAACAACTGGCCGCCAGATCACAATCTCCTCCCGGCCCAGAGTAGCGAACGGTTAGAACAGAACGAAGATCTGGCCGCCAGTGATAGCGATCAGCACGGGCAGCCACCTATGCGGAGCGAGGCGCCTGGGAGGGAAAAGGAAAGGAATCCAGAAAGAGTTCGGGCCCAACAGCTTGAGCCGTAGCCATTTAGGGTTTAGGGTTTAGGGTTTAGGGCCTACGTAACTTCAAAAACTCCTTATACACAAACGCAGGCCCCATGATCGACCCTTCTGTTGGGATATGGGCGGGTTTTCTAATACAAGGGTCCCTTTCTAGGATTCCTTATTGGGGGGGCCATATGGTCTAACCTTAGTTTGGGGTCCGTATCATCTGGATCCTACTACTTAGGGTGCTATAAGGAGGTACTTTATTAGGGTCCCCTATTGTCCGAAACTCCACTAGTGGGGCTTCAGGGCCTCAAGGGGTTTAAGGGCGTCTCAGAACTCGCAAGGCGAGGTCTCAAGGAGGTTTTGGAGCTTTTCTTGAGGCTTTTGTGACTTGAGGCTTAGGGGTTTAGGGATTAGGGGTTTAGGGTTTTGGGGTTTTGGGTTTTGGTAATTTTCTGGGGTTTTTGTTCTAGGGTTTGGGACTCTTGGGGGTTTGATACCCTGACCACCATAGTGCAGGCAGAGCGCACACACACGCATACATGCATACAGACGAATCGTGCTCGTGCCAACCGTAGTACCAACAACCAGAGCAAGAAGGATATTAGCTCAAAGTCACATCAGCGGGGAGCATACGAACAATCAGAATCACACGCACCACAAAGTAATTGTTTTCTAACCAACACGGCGGCTTCTAATGCTGCAGCAACCGCAACGGCGACAGCAACAGCAAGACGCCAACTACACCCCTAACCAGGACGACGACAGACACAGCAACGACATCAGCAGCTACCAAAAGAATTTGCTGAAGAAATCGGCTCCCTATGCTCCTGAAGACCATCTACCACAAGCGGAGCAGCAACGGGCACCTCGGCATCCGCCAGCGGATTTTCACAGCTTCGCTTGTGCGGCAGGTGCAAGTCTCTTGGGTTCTCCGGTTCGGAAACGAGAGAGCTTCTCCCGCATTTTGCAGGAGGCATATAGGAATTCCCTGTGACAGCACCCCGATGGCTTTGGGAGGCTTAGAGGACCTGGGTCTTGCTGTCCCAAGTTAGCTGGAAGAAGAACATCAGAAGCACAAGGAGGACTCCGAGACCAGCATAGAGTGGCCACATTGGCTCATCATCCTTACCGTCTCCTGTCGCAGGCGTGGGACTAGGAGCCGGGCTCGCAGCTGCAGGCGTGGAAGCACTCGAGGTTGCAGGTGCGGCACTTGCCGCGGGCCGCCGGCGCAGCTCTTCTTTCTCATCTTTCTGTGGGATAATGTCATCCTCTTCCTCGTTGAAGCGTGCCTTTCCTCGTTCCACCTTGTCCGGCTCGCGACAGATCTCAATCCAGCAGAAAGCATCTTCACCCACGATTGCGGGCACGTTGCCGTTGAGTTGCTGTTCGGGGATCTCGCCACACCAGGCCAATCTGCTTCGATGGTTTTTTGGAACCGCCTCTAAGGCAAACTCGGGCATCAGCCGGGTCTTGGCTATTTGCCAGGCGTATCTAAACCTGAGCCACTTCAGGAAAAGCAAACGAGTCTTCGATGGAGAACAAAACAAACAGGCAGAAATGCCAGAAAAGTAACATGGGCCTTGATAATTAAAGTAGGGTTTGAGGGCCCATGATACTATAATTATTGCAATAAGGAGCCCCCAAAATAGTGTTGGCAATTATTAAATTT
Organism: Symbiodinium sp. CCMP2592; assembly: GCA_905221615.1. Lineage (NCBI taxonomy): Eukaryota > Dinophyceae > Suessiales > Symbiodiniaceae > Symbiodinium > Symbiodinium sp. CCMP2592. The sequence continues at coordinate 517,717 of CAJNDT010003780.1, forward strand.
ACGCCCCTACCGTATGAACACCAAGACCCTTATAAACCTTAAAACCTAAACCCAAAACCCTGAACACCAAGACCAGGAAGCAGGTACTCCATGGCCAAGCCCTTCTCCGTCCTCTCCCAGCGGCCCTCGAAGATAACCCAATAAGGGGATGCGCCAGACCCTGGGAGAGTCTGCTTCATGTAGAAGTGGCCACAATCCTCGGACTCATTCACAGGCTTTCTTACTGGGACGTTGAGCGCTCTTCGGAAAGCTCTAAGGCGCAGTCGGTTTAGGGTTTATAGGGCTTTACTAAGGTTGCAAGAGTTGAGGGTATATATATATATATATATAGGGCTTTACTGCTTTTTCCAAGAGTTCAGCCCAGCATCGTAGAGTTTGATGGTAAACTCCACCGACCGAGTGCTGACTTCACACTCGCCGAAGAACTTGGCACACAAATTTCCCTTGACCAAGGCTTTAGTCCTTAGTTGCTGGGTTTTTTACGCCCCCAAAAGTATACCCTTTCAGTTTTATAGTGGGTAACGTTATTCATAAGCCCCAAGAAGTCTACACTTTCAGTTTTATAGTGGGTAATATTAGTTGCTGAGTTCATAAGGCCCCAAAAAGTATACACTTTGAGTTTTATAGTGGGTAATATTATCCCAAAAAGTGCAAAAAGTGTGTCCACTTAGCTACTAAGGGTCTTCTTGGGTTGGAAGGTTGGTGAAACAGCTCTCTCGGGCAAGCGGAATTTGATGACTTTCTCCTCAAAGCGCGTCTTGGTCTTGATCGCGACGAACTTCGGTATGTCGGAGTCCTCGTTAATCTGCACCTTCTCGATGTGATCCGTGCCGATAACACCATATCCTGTCTCCTGCAGCTCCTCAAAGGTCATGGGGCACTCAAAGGCCTTGCTTGCGACTTCGGCAATCTCCTCCACATGGGTCGGGACCCAGCTGACCTTCTTAATATCGATTTCGAAGTCCATGGCTACACCTGGAAGTGGATGCCGCCTACTTTCCAACTCTGGTCCTGCGTGCTGAGTGCGCACGCATACCTTCCTAATGCATGCATCTGCGAGATTTTGTGATCGTGGCTATGCAGGACAGTACATTGTTAAGCATCGTCTGCAACATCGCTCTTCAAACTTGTACCCCGTGAGTTCCTTCAAGGGCCTTCAGAACGAACGCAGCCTCTGGTGGGCCTTTGAACCAGAGCAAACATTCGATGATATGCTGCAGTGCTGGGAACAGGTGAGTCGAATAGACAATCATGGCCGCCTGTAATCCCTAAACAAACGAAATCAATCTGATTCTTGATCATCCTAAACACTGACTTCGGAACCAGGATTCATCATCAACGAATGCTCTCGGGTCGAAACTGAGTGCCTATGCTACCGTTAGGGATGCCTTGATAGCACCCCAGACATTCAATGAGAACATCCAGTTTTAGGGTTTTCGATTTTCTGCCGGGTGCACTTCTTACACTCATGTCCAGGCCATGTCTGGCTTGGAGCAGGACTTCTCTGCGAAATACCAAACTCCTGCGCCACAACTGTGCCCTTCCGATGTAAATGCCGGATGCTGCACGACAAGAGCCTCTGCCCTAACAAAGAGAAGTGTTGCCTTTACAGGAACCTATAAATGCATGCATACATGCCCGCTTAGATATTGCGTCTCTAAATTAAGGTCTCCCCTGGCCACGCTTATGATGAAGGCCCCTGCAGGGGCTTGATTGATGAGAGCAAGCCAACCCTCCTCCCTCAGACAGTGCCCGATGAAACCCTGTCAAAACGGGAGTTTCCGAAAATTAGAGGTACCTTAATTATGTTGGGGTCCTTATAAGAAGGATCCTACTATTAGCGGTGCTATATAAGGGTCCCCTATTTTCGGAAACTCCCAAATAGCATAAGCCCCTCCAAAAGCTTTACAAGCGCTGGGGAACCCCATCTACAGCCCTACGAAGTCCCATTTAGACCGTGCAAAGCCCTACAGAGGCCAATAAAGCCCCACAACCCCCCATAGAAACCTAGCAGTGCCGTGCAAGCACCTCTGAAAAGCTTATTTTGCATCCGGGCATAGGAAGTCGACCAAGGTCCATGAAGCGCATTTTCAAGCCCTCGAAACCCTACAGAATCCTGAGAGGGAGGACCTCGAGGTGACGCCGGGCAACGCCAAGTTCCGAGGACTGCGGGGGGACCTTGGAACGAAGGGCTCCGCAGGCTTTGTTTTTTATTTTTAATGTTTGCTTGCTTTGGTTTTGGGTTTCGGCTAGTTTTGGGTTTAGGGCTCATAGGGTAGAGGGTTTACGGGTTTAGGGTTTATAGGGTCTGGGGTTCGTGTCTGCAATAAAAGCCTGCCTCTTTCCCTCGAAGAGGAGTTCTAGCCTCCGGGAATCGCTTCTTAGGCTGGAAGGCTCGAGGTTTCAGGCTTAGGGAAGCTATAGGGCTAAAGGCTTCAACAATGTTCTGCCGGGTGATTTATCGACCAATAAGGGTTCTCTGCATGAAAGTTTCGAGTTTGTGGGTTTAAGGTCAGGGTTTGAAGCCTGCGGGTCTGGTTTGGGCTTTAGTTACTTGAGCGTAGCCAGAAAATTCGGTTTGAGGGGCTTCGACTCATGCAGTCGCACATGCCACCCCAGGCTTTGCGACGACTGCTTTGGGCACATTTCTTACCTTTGGTTAGTAGGGAATGGAGGAATGGGGTACGATTATAACTACTATATTACTACCATTCTTCCATTCCCTACTAACCAAAGGTAAGATTTAGGCGTTATCGGGCTTCCACAGCCCACGATAATCACTTGGCTCGAGGTCTGGCACCGGAAACGGTCGTCCCCAAAGTGTGCGAACTACCCTGGAGCTCGCAAGCCTGCACATCTGGGCGCTAAAAGGCAGAACTGCGGAAGTTGACACTCCGAAACTCAAGAACCTGACGCGGTGCTGTGAAAAAACTAAGTACCATGCGCCGGAATGCCCACTGTTCGATATCCACGATCCCTCGGCGGCGGGTCCAACTTGAAGGTAGGCGTCTTAAGGGTTGGTGCCTATCAGCGAACAAATATGTGGGGCACAATTATGTAAGTTGGTTGTATTTCATGCCAAATTTCCAACTTTTGGAACAGGGCCTTGTCAACTGGCTTGGCAACATCCGGCTGATCTTTCTCTTGATATCAGGAACAGTTTGTACACCCCAACATGGCGGAGCCAAACCACAGAACCCGACTTTGGGATCCGTTCCCGCCTGTGATACTTCCACAAGAAACACAGCAGAACACAGTACGAGTATAAGAACATATAAGAACTCCGTTATGTTCAACGCAAGGCTCATCAGAACCCTTTTCAGCGCTTTTCTGACAACCTACCCATTTTCACAGCAGCCGGCTTCAACCATGATGGGATTCAAATTTTGCGCTGCAGGTTTGGGCTTTAGAATCTTCGGGCCCAGGTGTTTAGGTTAAGGGTTAACAGGGTTTGGGGTGGATCTCCCCAGCTTCTGGTGCTTCGCTTCGATCCGGTCGTCGAGTCTGGAAAACAGAAGTACTCCTAGGAGTGTAGGGCTTAGGGGTTTCGGGGCTCACACTCGGACAATCCAGGCGAGGCATATGGTTCGGTGTCTGATGAGTGAGACAGGGCTTTAGGGTTTAGGGCCGGCGTCGACCAATTTTGTTGCGAGCACTTGGGCGAGGTATTGCTCCTAAAGTGCTACGCAAATTAACGACTTCCGGTTCCTAAGCGCAGTCATAGCAGGTTTCACAAGTTTTGTAGACAGACGACGTGCTTGTTGCTGCTCTCACGAGCTTGTGCTCCTAACGAGACATCGTCGTGTCTGGCTCTTCGCTGAAACCCTAAAGCACTTTTTTTTGCATCCGGTCTGCAGAGCCTCTACCCTAAACACTAAAACCCTAAACCCTAAAACCCTCCAGCTTCCGATTCCTCTGCCGTGCTGTTTTGCAGTGTGTGTGTGTGTGTATATGTGTGTTTATGTGGTTTCGGAGGGATCTGGCCGGATGGAAGCTGACAATAAGTGTAAGGATAATAAAAACACATTAAGAAGTGGAATAGGTTGCTCGGGCAATACAGTACAAGTACATATGTATATAATCTATATATATACATATATATATATATGTGTGTATATATATATATATATATGTGTGTATATATATATATATATATACATATGTATATATAGGGACTAGCAGGCAAACATCGTTGCTAGTTGTTCAGACCTCTGTCTTAGTGACTTCCGTGGCCCCATCTCCGGCGAGCAGACGTCGGGCGCTAGGGTTTTAGGGAATTGCGGGTTGGGGCTCTTCCAAGCAAGCGGCCACTCGTCGCGGATTCTTGGCGAGACGCTTGCTTTCTGATTCAGGATATCACTCCTGGGAGGCATCTCACTAGTTTTGGGGTTGGGTGCTTCGTGTACTCATAGGCTCCATAGTAGTTCCTTTTAAGCATTACTTTATAGGATGCTAAATCTGCACCCCAAAGAGGAACTACTACGGAGCCTATGAGTAGGCTTTGGGGAGCTCATGGAGGAGTCGAACCTCAACAAAGTCCTGCACACCGCACTCCCAGAACCCGTCGAGCTGAGCACAAACCCAAAAAGAAGGGCCTTGAAACAGCCAAACCCCTCACAATCCTGAAAGAGACCCTTAACGGCCCGAAAGCTTAAACCCCAAGCTTTGAACCCTAAAACCCAAACCTCAGGGTCAAAATCTCAAACCCTAAGTCCGAAAGCCTACAGTAGAAGCCAGAAAGTTGGAACATCATTATCCCCATGCCCTTAAGGTACAGTATAAGGGATCCTAGCACTTATCCTCCTAAAGCCATGTTCCAACTTTCTGGCTTCTACTATAAACCTTACATCCCAAACACTCGCTCGGTCCTCGGGGTGCGAAGTTCAGCCTGGGGCGAGGAAGATCGCTGCCTCCAGCACCGTCTTCTTTTTTCGGACTCGCTTGGGCCAAGGTTCCGGGTTTTGGGGGTCCCGTGTGAGGGTTCTTGTATGGATCCTAGTATGTTGGGGCCTCTCTAAGGCTGTATAAGGTTTGTAGTCCTCACAGCCCTGCTTGCGGCAAACTCCCGGCGAATGTGGATACGCGGTCCAAGCAGTCAGTGACGGCTAAGCCTGTCGTATGCCCTAAGCACGATATTCCAGGCGGCAACAAGACCCCAAAACCCAAAGCCTTTACACCCTTTTCCACAGGCTTGATTAGTGCTCGCCCGGCCAGAATCCCCCAGCACATCGCACTCGTGGCGAGATGCTGAGGCTAAGTACGCACAATACGCATTATCTTACGAGCTACACAGCCTTTGCACCCTGAACCCTAAACTCTCGAGCACTGAGACACCCTAAACAACCCTATAAAGCCCTAAACTCTCCAGCCCTGAGTAGAAGCCGCAGGTGTCAGACCGGAAATTCAGGGACCCAGACTGCCCCTATAAACCTCATAGACATCTATAGACCCTGCCCTTATGCCTACTTGACGGGTATCGTGAACTAAAGGTTAACCTTTTGGTTATATAGGGGTTATATATAGGGACTATACTACCCAAAAAAGGGTTGAAGGTTACCTACTCTACTACTATGTATTTGAGCGTTCTGGATGTAGAGGGTTTTGGGGGCCCAAAAAAGGAGTTGGGTGGAACCCTACTTCACAACACGCCCCTGCTCAACTTGTGAAAACCTTGATCATCAGGTCTCTTGATTTGGGTACTCTTGGTCGGTATACCCCTAGTTTTAACAAACCGCATATAACAGCCGCTGCAAGTGCAACAACCTTATTGATGATTTGGGCTACCCCCACGGATACCCCCGCATGATGCCCTAATGTAGGGGCCTTAATAATTAGAGTAGTGTTTGGGGGTATTTTATACCATACCCATAGGCCCCATAGTAGTTCCTTTGGGGATTTATTACCTTATAGAATTCTAAATGTTAAACCCAAAATGGAACTATGGGTAATAATGTTCAGGAACCCCCCCAAAATAATTTAGGCCCCGAGAGTGCTAAACCCACGCCTCGATCGCGCGCTGCGTGGGGAGGCCGGTCGGCGGGTCTCACGCAGCCATCTGCGCAGGATATAATATAATATAGTATAATATAAGATATACAATATAAAATATATTTACAAGATAACTAATTACTCTACATACGTATATATATATATATATATGTGTATCTGTATATATATATATATATATCACTTTCCGAAGTGGGGGCTTGCGGTTTAGAACTAGGGCTGTTGATTCGGGTTTAGTGTCATCAAGTCCATATCTACAATTAGGGTTCATACTTGGCACAATTCATGCTTGCGGTGTAGGGTTCGTTCCTCAAGGGTTCGGTGCAGCTTTGAATCTCGTCAACTTCTTCAGAGACTGCAGTGGCCCGTTGGCAGCCAAGATTGTGTTGCAGACCTGAAGACTTCCAGACTTGCTCGGTGGACGAAGAGAGAGCCTCTGCTGCTCGCGCAGAACCTCGTCGTGTGCCGGTCCTTCCAAATCCTCAGACGAAGATCGCTGGCTACGGCCGCACCCCAATTCAACTGCACTTCCCAGGCGAAGGGAGCCAGAGGAAGGACTGGCGACGGATTCGCCATAGAAACAGAACTTTCGCCTCAACCACGATTCGGAGGGCTTGAGGACATCTCAGTGCCGGACAGGGTTCAGTAGCGGATCCCTGGCGACCTGCTTGCAGCAGACTTTTGTGCAGGAACGTGTCAAAAACGGTCCCTGTGTATATGGTTCAACACCAAGAACCAAAGCCAGCACAATAACAAGACCAACAAGCACAACCACGACAACAGCCCAGCAGCAGAAAACAACAGCAACAGCAACAGCAACCTTTTAACATGGGATTGGATTGTGTGCCAGCGAGCACTCCTCAACAGCAGAACATTCTCGCCTTTCACGAGGGGCATGTAACAAAAGGAGTGATATATATATATATATATACATATATATATATACATAGATATATAGAAACACAAGAACGGACCAAGCATTGACAGTTACATATCTCAAACTCAAGCCCCAAAACCCTGAGTACCGCAAACGCCTAAACCCCTAAACTATCCTGAATCCTAACCGGAATACCATCAATCCTGACTCCTCAAACTCCCCTGGCAGCATGACGAAATGGTACGGCGATCCATAAATCGGCGGAGCGCTCATGCTTCGAAGGGGGTTTCAGGAGATATTGTGGCATAACGAGAAGATGTTTTTTGGTATATCATGGAATGATGATATCAAGAAACCCTTCGGAATAGCTTTGGCAGTTACTCAGTACGTTGGCACGGTCGCCTGCCCTACCTGCTACCACCGCTGGCCAGAACCACTGCCACTAACACTGCGACGACAACTACTACTTGTGCAACTGTGCCTGCAATTGCTAGTGCAACCTGCGTCAACGACTGCTGCTAGGATTCGAGGTCTATTGTTGCTCTGACTACAGCGGGCACATGTGGGTAGCGAGCACAATCCATGTAGGGAGAAAGTGAAGGGAATTGTCCGACCAACTGCTTCAACCCCGATATTCATATGGGGGCCTTAATATTAGTAATGTACGACATTCATAAGAATAAGGAACGCCAAAAAAGCAATGGTAACTATTTAGGCCCTTATAGTAGGTACCAGTGGCTGCCGCGCTTCGCGGCTTGAGACCGAGCCTCTTCGGGAATGCCGTACCGTCGCCAGACCTCCGAAGCTGAGCTTACTTACCCAGACCCTGAATTAAGGAATCTACCTTGAATCAAAGTAAGGATCCTACTATAATTTAAGGTATATTCCTTAATTAAGGGATATTGGAATCTCCGGGTACCTTTGGTTAGTAGGGAATGGAGGAATGGGGTACGATTGGACCTACTATTACTACCCTTCTTCCATTCCCTACTAAGCAAAGGTAAGTTTAGAGGCTTTGGGTTTAAATATTTTGGGACTCTGTGGCCTTAAAGGGAACTCCAGAAAGTTGGAATATGGATTAAGGGTAGGATCCCCTATAATTTACCTTAAAGGGGTTACGATAATGATATTCCAACTTTCTGGCTTCTACTGTAGGGTTCAACAGGTTTCGGAGAAAAAAGTTCGGACAATCCAGGCTCAACAGGCTTAGGGGTCTCCTACCTAGCAAGGACGAAGCCCGCATTGCAGGGAGTCTCGTTTAGGGATTGGGGCTTAGAGGGTTTACGGTTCAGAGCTGTGTACTTGGCACCGGACCTACTGAAAAATATTGAGAAGAGGAGAAGCCCTCACATCCTGATCCCTGCTACCTAAAGTAAAAACCCTCAACCCTAAACGCCTAAACCCCTAACCCCACGCCCCCAAGGCAGGAGAACTCTGAGCTGCAAACGTCCGCAAAGGCACCTCGGGACATGTTTGAGACATGCCGAAGTGAAGCAGCCATGTTTGTCAAGCTCCCAATCAACATTGCCTACCAGATGTAACACCAAGCTTGTTGGCTCTCTGCCCCAACTCAGACATGCACTGACCATATCGACACCATACACCAGCCCGCAGTGTCGAGTGTCGAACTCCTGTGCATAGATGTCAGAAAGGACGGGTTGTTTTCTGAAACAATGAAGCAAGTCCTAAGCGACAAAGCTGCGACTCACACTCACGGCGTCAATATGAATTGAAAAAAAACCGGTGACTTCCGGCACCTCGCAACTACCCTCTATCCTTCCCTAGATACCCTCTACAGTAAACCCCATAAAGTTGGAAACCGGATTAATGCCAAATAGTGCTGGGATTCCCTCTACATTACTCCTTTTTTGCTCGCCTCTGGCTAGGACGAACCAACTCTTAAGGAATGAGGCTGTTGGGCTTCCAACTTTTGGGCTTCTGCTGTATTCACGACCATAAGGGCTCCCTGAAACCGTACTTCGGGGCTGCCGGTGGTCGCTCCTTGAAGAGGCTTCTGAGCTTGAAGCCGGTGATGGCCTGAAAAAGGCAGCGAAAGCAGAAGTTGTGGCCCTGTGCTGCAGGGGGCAGCGAACAGCAGCAGCGAACAGCAGTTCGCGGGGCAGGAGTGCCAGTGGCGAAGGTGATGGGAATGGCATGGATGTACTGGAAACGTTGGCCGCACAGACTGTGCACAAGCTGGGCGCCAAGTCAATTTTACTCTAATTGCCGGTGTTGACTTTCAATCAACGCATGAGATGTTGGACAGCGCTCTGAAGTTTACCAGTGCAGGAAACTGTCGAGTATGCATGACGAAATCAGAGCCAGCCTCAGAAACTCGAAAAATGTGTGAACCCGCATCATTGCAGGAAACCCCAAACTTGAGAATCCCAGACTACCCACCGCCTTTTCCGAAGATCTTCTACATGACCGTGCACCGACTCTTGCACGCCGTTCATGTCACAAACACAACTTCACATACCAGCTATCGCCGATTCACAGGCCCAGTTTCGGCCCGAGGCTCGGTGGCGATCGTGCAGCCAAGTTACAACCTTTAAAGAAACGAGCAAGCAACAAGCTCCCAGAGAGCCCAATACCCCTTAATTAAGGAATATACCTTATATTATATTATGCAAGGCGCATAATATGATTTACGGTATATTCCTTAATTAAGGGGTATTGGGCTCTCTGGGCTTATCAACCATCAGCCGCAATCTCCGCACTTACGAATTCACAGGACTTCTCACAGGCTCTCCTTCGCCCAATGCCGAAATGCCTGGATGTACCCGAAGATGTGGATCAAGGACAAACTGCAAACTAGTGTGTCTCTCTCAACACTTGTGTATCTCAGGAGTCAGGAGTATCCTTTCGATTTGAGAGCCACGTCTCGGTTCGAAATGTATCCATAAGCTCCTGGTTTTAAGGACTGCTCCCTGGGAGTTACGGATGCTCTTCTTCAAGAAACGTTCAAACACTTCCAAGCGGTTCTCTTGCCAAGAAGAATTCCATGAACTCAGCCGCCATCGACTCTTCCGATGGGAAAACCCTTTTTTGCAGCAGGCCTCGTAAACCCTTTTTTCACAGGCTTGATTAAACCCTGAACCCTAAACCCCAAAAGACCAAAAGCCGTAAACTACCTGCCTCGTAATCCAGCCCCAGTCGCAAGCGCAAGGCGCTATCGAACTCATACCTGCAAAGGCGATATGTCACTTATTCAAGAAAGTTTCTGGTCAAGGGACGTCTGGGGATGAAGGCTTTGCATGTGTGCAGTTACTCAATACTCAAATTCGGGTGCTGTTCTTTCTGTCCATGAGCACACTCTGGGATACTCTTGGGGTGGGCACGTGCTCACTGCGCCACTGTTGTTGGCATCGATGGCCTAGGTGAGCAGTTGCAGAAGCGGGAGGATGAATGCATGTGCTTTTTCTGTCTGGTGCTTGGTAGGGAATGGGGAATGGACCCCTATAGTAAGCCATATATAATCCCCAATAAAAGCCTCCATAATCCATTCCCCCACCCTTTGGTCAGAACCAGACAGTTTTGTGCGCAGTGCCGCTTGGGCCCAGACCAAGAATGCCAACCGCGGGCCTCCACAGAGCCTGCACGTCGCGAAGGCTCGCTCTCCCTTCTTTGCTGAGTTCCCGAGAGGCCAGAAAGTGTAACCCTAAACCCTAAACCCTTACACCCTTAAACCCTAAACCCCTAAACCCTTAAACCCTAAACCCTAAACACTTTCAGGTCTATACTTCGGAATATAGTTTTTAGATAGCTTGAGACATCCTGAGCCAGTCTTCTGTTTTCCGTGAAACAGGAGCGCTGCCTGGCAAGCACCACGACCTCAGAAGGCCAGGGGGAACCATGATTTTCCAAGAGCTCATCTTCTGCAAACCTCGGGGGGTTCAGGGATCTTCGCTCTTCGGGCGAGGCAAATGGTTCGAAGTCTGACAAAGTGAAACGAACTAGCGGATCAGTCATACGGTTTAGGGTTTAGGGTTTAGAGCGTTTCAAAGTTTAGGGATCTGGAAAAGCAAGCCGGGGGCGGAGCCAGTGCGGCTGCCCCGGCCAGGCCACTCTCCCTGCAGCAAAGGAGTGTGGGTCCGTGGGTTGCAGGATGTTTAAGGCTAAGGCGGCTAGGGCTCCAGAACCAAAACATATCAAAACTATACATTATTATTAGAGCTATACACATATTTGTACACATATATATATATATATATATAGAGTGTGTGTGTGTGTGTGCATGCTCACATACACACATACATACATAAATGCCTGCACACATGCATCCAGGCAGGCAGGCAGACCGGCAGAGGGGCAGACAGGCAAACAAACGCACCTAGGTACATACCTACACACAGCCTACATAGCTACATGCATACAGGCAGACAGAGAGCCGGGCTCCTAGAGGCTACGAAGCAGAGACCTTCCACGAGACGCAGGAGATGGGAGTTTCCGAAAATAGGGCACCCGAATATAATACCCTAAATAGTAGGATCCTCATCATAAGGACCCCCCAAAAAAGGTACCCCTAATTTTCGGAAACTCCCAGTCCCACGATGAGCCAAAGCAAGGGCGTCCCACTCTGCCAAATTTTCTTGGCTCACATCCTCACGATTGAATTTTGGCGTTGCAGAAAGTTCCCGAAAAAAGCCTGCCTTGCCCAAACAGGCCTTAGGAAATCTTCCCGTTTGGGCCCTCCTCCACCGAACCCCCCCCCCCCCCAAAGCCCCGTAAACGTTTCCTTTACTCTCAGCCTGCAGCCCCAATCTCAGCACTTTCCCCCGAGCCCCTGAAGAGGCCAGACCTTAGGGCTTCAAGTGCAGAAGCAGCACGCGATGTAGTACCTGCGCCAGGGATACGAAGGAATGGAGGCGAGGCACCAATGGAGGAGGATGGATGTAGCAGGAAGGACTACAAGGGGATTTTGGGATGATTTGGGGCATGCAGAAGGAGCAAAATGTTTATGATAAAGCCGTATTGCCTGTCTTTGCCGGGAAAGCCGGGCGGTTTGCCCGGCGCCAAGACGACTTCCGAACGATTTCACAGACAGCAGACTCGGGACTGGATTGAGGCACTGTCGTCAGACGATGTTGTTCGTGCTAAACAGAAACCCGACCCGCACCTAAGCGACAGGCCACCTTCACGCAAACAGTGGACCGGACAGCACCGGCAACAGGTGAGCATCATCATCATCATCATCACCAACGTGTGCCTGCCGCGGACGGGCATCATGAGCATCAGCCGGGTAGGCACATACACAACAGTCCAGAATCATGAACGCAGTCTTTAAAGGACCTGGTACTCTAGAAACACCACCCCTTGTGTCAGTACGGCTCTGAGTGATTCAGCTTAACACGGGCATACCAAAACTCCAGGCGCACCGGAAGCTTCAACTAGTGTCAAAAATACTGAAGGTTTTGAGAACAAAATCCTAAGCTTCAGCGTTGGGGCAGCTTATCTTAAAATCTCGCTATGCAACGGCCCTAGTAACATGAGCCATCCTATTAAACATACTCGAACAAACATCGGATGTTGCAGTTTTAATCGAACTAAAGAAAGCCCCATCAACTTCAACCCTCGATGCACCGACCATGCGATCGATGTCGGCAGCCACTCTGTAGACTTAGGAAGCAAGGTACACTGATCCACAATGCCAGCATCCCTTGGCATAAGGAACCCCTATAATGTTAAAACGCGCAACTTCGACACCAAGCCGTCTGAGGCCCTCGCTTGCAGTAAGCTTCTTCTCCAACCTCACTGAGCCATGAAGTGCCAAGGGCTGTGCATCCTCTGTCTTGTTCGAATGCGCTCTTCACGAAATCACGGCCAAGCGTGGCTTATGGTGTCATTTCTCGCAGCTCGGAAATTCCAGGCGATGCAGCTGAGTCCCGCCTTCTCTGAACGCAGGGTGCTCGCTGAGTCTGAGTCACATCCGGCAATTGCAGAGAGCTCGGATAACAAGTGCCCTAAACTCTTCATTCTCACAGTAAGACACACTACATCAGAAAGCGCACCGAGCTAAACACTGCTTGTCCCAGGTCAGCTTCGGATATGGAGCAGCTGCCCCTATAGCAAAAGTAGTCACGGTCATGTCGTCAAAATCAATGACAACAATGCCGCAGTTGCAGTAACAGCATCTTGGCCCACTCAGAACTCGAGCATGACTCGACTGAGCTCAGCCTCTGAAAACATCTCCCAAAGGCCCAAGCTGGCATTGATGCCAGAATCGTGTGGACTATAAAAAGGTGGGCGGATCACACGATGGTAGCAACAACAGATTACATGACCTTACATCTGTGCTTGTTAAAAGACAGGCCACTAAGTTGTACCGTCGCCTGCTGGACCGTGAGATGGAGCTTACAGCTCCAAGACATGCATCGTGCTGGCACTCGCGGCATGCTCATCCCCAACCGGCTTCCCAACCATGGCCGCAGCGTGATTCCCATCCTTTTGGATTGAATCCAACATCTGTTCTGTGCGTCGTGCCTGACATCGGAGAGCCAACCATAATGTCCCAGCAAGTATCACTGCACCACAGATCCACAGACCTGAGCCAAGATCATCGGCTACAAGAGTCGATGTCCAAAAGCCGACAGTGAACAAGGTGCTCGGCACAAATGCCACCAGAATGTTTGTCAGCCTGTCCTGCCAGACGCAGCTCTGGACTTGGCGCAAGCACTTGACGGAAAGCCTTAGGAGTAGGAATCTACATTTTGCTCCTTTTATGTTTAAGTACCCACAACAATGTAAAATCGTTACCCAACTATGACAAAGAAGCAGTGTCACTTGAAAGATGAAGGGAAACAGAAAAAAACACCAAGTCAGAGCCCGGGAAAACATGATTGCGACCACCTTCCAGTTGTCGACACGCCCACGTGCCGCCATGCTATCTGCAAAGCCCCATAGGATGGGCGAGGCAACCATGACGTGCCAGCCAAAAGGAAATAGCATTCCACCCAGCTGGCGGTATAGCATGGTCCTGACGTGCGTCCTTACGGTCGCCTCGAACGCGTCAACAGACCCGTACCAGCTCCGAAGGCATCTGCTCATGATCGCACGATCGCAAACGCTGGCATTGCACGCCTCACCATCGTTGCAGCAATGACAGCGGGCACCTTGGACGGTAAAGTCGGAAAGCTGCTTGAGCATACTCTCCGTGTCCCGGTAATGCTCACGCAGATAGGATGCAGCGATGTAAAAGAAGAACCACCGCGTAACAAAAAGTACCAATGTGTCAGCAGGAGTTTGCTCGCCCACCAAAACGAAATGTATCGTTGAAGCCCAGATGGCAAAGCCAAAGCCCAAAATGCAGGGAGCCATGGCTGTCGGCCTGATAATAACTTTCTCACCTGGTGCTTCATGACTTCTCAGGAACGCGGCCAGCTCCAACATGCACCATAAGCGCGCAGCATAAGTCTTGTCCCAAACAACGAGAAGCTTCTCGGAGTACTTAAGAAAGGCGCCAATGCTCATGATTCCCTTGGCCTTGTGCTCTGCGTTCTTCTGGTCGATGCATACCTGGTCAAGGAAGACGAGGCTCCTGGGTTTCCCGAGCAGAAGAACGGCCAGGAAAATAAGCCCTGCCGTCACAGTACACCATGGAGCAAACTCCATTGTCACTCCTTGATCGAGTGGTATTCTGCCCACTCGCCGCATGCCCGGCAGGAACCCGGCAATCTGCAAACACATCATCAGCAAAGCCGAGATGGTGGCAGCGATTGCTGCTGCAGGCCCGTTGTACAGCAAAAGCAGCAAAAGGCTCTTCATGTACTTGTCGCCATGCCAGCTGTGGCTCCAAAAGACTTGAATGGAGCCAACAGGAAAGCTCCACTCGTAGAGATCGACGTCGGTCCACCTGAAGGCAGCCCCGAAAGATTGAAGCACTTTCCATGCAGGAGTTGCTCTAAGGGTGCTTCTGTCGGCAGGTTCCATGCTGGCCACTCTGCTGGCCAAGTGGGCAACCATGGGGTGTTCATCATCGCCGAGGAACTGCGGCTCAACTTCTCTCGCAACTGCCATGGCCTCTTTGACGAGAGTCTGACGACAAACATCAACCAAGAAAGGTCAAGGTCTTCTGCTTAGGCTTGGGGCTGCAATCTGGCAACCACCGCAACCTCCAAATTCGACGGGTGCTTGCTCAACTCTGGCGGGGTGCCTGCGATACTTACTAAACAAAACTACTATACAATTATATATTATACTATTATATACTATACGATAATATATTACACTATTATAAACTAATGACTATACTAGTATATAATTATGATGGCAACGAAAGTGACGCTGGTGTGCTGCGGCAGCAAATCCCTTCGAGTCACTGCGTAAAGCATGTTAAGCAAATGCTTTCGGGTGCTGGCCGGGGTTGCGCTTGCCTTGTGCTGGTTGGGCTTAAGGCCACACTTCAGGGTTCCCGTCGGCCAGCTGGCGACGGTCCGGATTGCATGTATCCCTCATTTCACGTGTAACTTGCCTTTGGTTAGTAGGGAATGGAAGAATGGTAGTAATAGTAGTTATAATTGTACCCCATTCCTCCATTCCCTACTAAACAAAGGCAAGGTAATGGCCAAGTTCAGCAGCAGAAAGCAGACCCGAGTCACTCAGAATTCAGCCCCAAATCTCCTGAACGAGGGAAAACCCAAAAGCCAAAGGGTCCAAGTATCATTATGGTATATACTTAGACCCCCATATTACCCTATACGTATTTACCATACTGATACTTGGACCATTTGGGAAAGAGCTAGGAAAGCTCCAGCAAAAAGATGTCCAAGCCGCCTACGATCGCGGTCGCAATGAAATGCAGAAACAGCACACGTAAACTTAAACAACCAGTACCCAGGTTTAGGAAGAAACTGGCAAGTGCCCTTCCCCCCCCTCCCCCAAAAAAGTGTTCTTTTCTAGCAATGAGGCGTGCATTCATGCCGTCTGGCATTTAGTCATGCCGAGTTGGCAAGCTTGATCCATGCCCCTTCCACTTTATGCCTTTATGCCCTCTGCCAGACCAATCCTTCATGACCCCAACACCGAACATCTCAGCCTCCTAGGTTCCATCGTCCGTGTCTGAGGAATCCACTCTGCTGCTCGTGACTCCGCGGCATGGAACAAGAGGAGCATGTCAGATGCCTGCACAGCGGCACAGCCCAGCATTTTCCGGCTGTGTCTCGTGACACGAAAGATTTAGACTGCAGACTGCCCCGGGCCTGGACAATTTTGCTAGAGGACCTCAGCAGAGGCGCAGAGGCCCCATAGTAGTTCCTTTTCGGGAATACCTTACAGGGTTCTATATATGAACCCCCCAAAAAAAGGGAACTACTTTGGGGCCTTTGGGTAAACATCCTTCACACCTGAAGCCCGGTGCCAGATCTGATCTCGTTCTCTGCATCTCTCTTTAGGGTTTACGATTTAGGGTTTAGGGTTTAGGATTTAGGGCTTAGGGCTCTCTTTTGGTCTTGTTTCCTGCGAGGCTTCCTTTCTCGTTTCCTGTCGCGACGTTGTGGAAACAAGTCGCACTGGTCTCTGCTGCCGTTGTCCCAATACTCGTTTCAGTAGGGTTTCGACTCGCACACTCGCACAATCGCAGGCACGGCTTGATGGTCCATTGCTACCTTTACTTCAACTATCTGCTCCGCCCTCTGTCACCAAGCCACCGAATACGAAACATAAGTATCTGGGTAGGTACGACATAAGACGGTAACAACAAACAATGAGGGTGGTCAGAGGAGCAGAGCGGCTTCAGGGCGCTACGCTGCCATTGGCCTCGGAGACCCAGCTTAAAGTAATGACCCAAGTTGAAATACAGAATCCAAAGCTGAAAATCTGAACTGGTGGTGATTCAGTAGGGTTTAAGGTTTAGGGCTTTGAGGGTTTGATGTTTATCAGTAGGCTTGTGGGGCTTTGGAGCCTGAAGGTCCTCTGCGACAAGAAAGCTGGCGCGACATTGACAAAGAGGACAACTACAACAACTACTGCTGCCTTCGCCGCCACCGCTCTCACAACTGCGGCTGGAATACTACTCCGAATAAAATCGACTAAATGCCGCCCCACCACCACCACCACGATGCTCCCTGCTGCTTCTGCGCTGGTGAGCGCGGCCGCAACCAGAGCCCTGAACCTGGGCACCCCGAAAACCCTATAACCCACATCCTTACAACGCAAATCACGAGGACCCTAGTATAGGGGCCTTAATGATTAGAACAGTGTGCTGGGGCCGATTATGCTAATTATCCTAATAATAAGGAATCCCCAAATAGTACAGGTAATTGTTGTAAGGCCCCTATAGTAAACCGTTATAATATACCTTATGGTGATTCGCAGCTGTGGACCCCTTAAAAGGAACCCTACTCTAATTGGTTAGGCCCCTATAGTAAACCTTAAACTCAAGGAGGCAACACTCTGGACCGGCCTCGTCCTGAAGCGAGTCCCGAGCGGCCTTCGCAAAAGGGAGATAATCTTGACATGGGAGTGTCCGACAATTAGGGGTACCTCATGACAAGGATCGTCCTACTATTCAGGGTACTGCATTCGGGTCCCCTATTTCCGGAAACTCCCACATGTACAACAAAGCCTCTGATGTTGAGCATGTTTATCGAGGGACGAATAGAAGCTGCTTTACTGAATGAGGAAAGCGGGCCACATCACCCTCAGCCCAACTCCTGCAAAACATCATATGCGCCGAGATCATACGACTGCCAGCTACAACCCGAAATCCAGAAGGCATTCGAGAACTTTTGGCGACCCTGACCCGCCTCGGCTACTTCCAAAGAAGCTTGCTGCCTCTCCAACTCCTGGCCACCGGTTTTGGCTTGAGGCTTAAGCCCTTTCCCTCCTATTTCGCAAGGATGAGGCCCTCACTGCAGGGTAACTCTAGGCTTAATAGGGCATGGGGTTTAGGGCTTGGAGGTTGGGGGTTCAAGGGTTTGAGGTTTGGGACTGAGGGCTCCGAGCCACGCGGTGAAGACAGTGGTTACCCTGCAAGGGGCTCGTACAGGGTTGAGGGTATCAATCGTAGGGCGTAGCGTAGAATCACAAAAGCAGGGGTACAAGCACAATGTCACTGAACAAACAACATCTGCATTGAGTCTTACAGTGACTAAACTGGAACAACACTTGGCAACGAACTTGGATGACCTGTCGAAAATGACACAAGCAGTGCACTGAGGCATGCTTCGGCATTCACGAAAGCACGGATCGCGAGCACCATTCCATGCCAATTGCGATTACTGACAAAACCCTCATCAGAACGAATCATGCGTGCAATGGCGAGCAAGATGCACCCTTGATGAGGCTTCGGGGCAAGGGTTCCCGACCTTGGGAGACAAAACGGCCAAGCGTCTCGAATCCGCAGATCTTTCAGTCTCAAGATGTCCCAAACATCCTGTAAGGGTGCTGCTTTGCTAGGGTACTGCTAAAGCAATTAGTTTCAGTTTCATGGATGTCCAATTTTTTTTTTTGTGGAGGTCGCCTAGGAGGTTGGGAGCCCTGACCTCTGAGGCCCCTGCACCTCGAACCTTGCAGTCTACGTGAGGCTTGTAGATCCTGAGCCCTGCAAGCCCCTCGTCACGCCCAAGTCACCTTGATAATCCTGCACGAATCACCCTCAGCCAACAAATCCTACAAGCAAACGAAGCCTCGACAACCTCGGCGAGCTTAGATTGGCCGTCTGCGCGAGTCGATGGTTCTTGATGGTGTCGGGTGTGGGATTTGGAGGGGCTCAGTGATCGCTTTAAAGCTTGTCATAACTTACCACGAGACAAGAAGCACATCTAGGAGGATACTAGCCCTATAAAACTAGCTAGTAACTACCGTAGCAGGCAACTGGCTTCTCGGAGTTGAGTGAGGAGGTCGTGAAGCATCTGTGCTGCCAAATGCAGCAAGGAACAGGTAAGTTCAGGTAAATGTATCTAATAATTAAGGTATGCGATTTCGGCGCATAGGGTGTATGGGTGGGTGTCTCCATTGTCCTATCATGTGTAGGATTCTGAAGGCCCCCTATTTGCTGAACCATGTGAAGTTCAAAAAAAAGTGTACAAAGCATTAGCAGCCAGTTCAAAGCCGGTTCTACAGTAACTGTCTCGCGCCCTTCAAGAATATGGCCGGATTTGCCCAGCCCTTATTTCGTAATGCTCCCTCTAATTTCAAGTAAATTCCTCGATTATGGGATTTTGGTGGATGTTAGGGGCTGTCTGCGCTCTACATACCAAACCCCAATGCGGAGCCCTTAAGCTGTCTGTGCTTCAAAAATTCCCCCCCCCCCCCCCTCCCGGCCATCCACGGGCACCACGAGGTGAAGAGCATCCTCCAGACAAGCTTCGCCTGGCAGTCCCCAAGACATCCAAGAGGGCCCACGGTCGCTTAAGCATTAAGTCGGGTTTCAAAGTTTAGGGCTTACGACTCTTACGAGTTAGGGGTTTGGGAGTTCAGGGCTTAAGGTTATCATGAAGAGTGGGTGCCTCATGCAGCCTTTATGCTTTGTCGTGCGCAGGTGGATGGACAAGCTGTCGCAACTCGGTGCAGGTTTTGCTGCCAGGGCCGACTCTTGTCGCCCTAAAATTCCAGGCTTAGGCTTTGCATCCAAGCTTGTCAACTTTCAGCTGCAATGCCATCTCAATCTGCTCAAGTCTAAAAATCCAAGCTACGTCATCCGAAATGCTGTAAAGTGTGACCGCCGAACCTGCAAGAACATGTGCAAGAACGATAAGCCACAGAACAAACGCCACACAATCTGAACCCCGCTATACTAACCCCAACAAAGCCCAACAAAAGGCACCAAGCCTCTTAACAAGCAGCTATTAACCCGAAGCAGCCCTTACCTGAAACCACCAACAGGAGGTAAAACAACGGCCTAAGACTTAGAAAGGCAATTATTGTTACTATTACTATTATTATATATACTGTTGGGGTCCAGGTGAGCCTTTTTCGCATAAGGACTTGTGCAGTAGCCTGAATCTTTGAGCAACACGATAAGAAGCCCTAAACCGTCCCTAAACCCTAAACCCAGGTAAGAATCCTAAACCCTAAACCCAGGTAAGCCCTAAATTCCTAAACTCGCGCCGGGCGTGCCCAGCCGAAGCCGCTCTTCCGCTAAGTCCAGCTCGGCCTCCTGCAGATCGGCCGGGAATGTGGTCCCTTGTAAGGGTTCCTATCAGCTATGTACTTTCATGGTATGTATATATACATAAACATATATATATATATATATATATACACATTAAATGATTAATTGATTATGTAAATACAGATACATATGCATTGATACATACATCTCTAGAAATACACACACAAAATGTGCATACACCTCTGTATACATATACATGATAGACATATGTATATACCCTAAACCCTAAACCGTTATATATATATATATATATACACACATATATATATATAGATAGATATATCAACGAGGCACCATAATGGGTTTTCGACTCACATACTCGCGCTGAGGCAGGCATGGCTTCTGGTCGGTCGAGCTTGCTACTTGCACGCCAGAGGACAAATTACATGGGTAGTTGTCAAAATTAGGGTCCCTTTTTGGATACCTAAATATTAAGTGCCGTATTATATTAGGGACCCAAAACGGGACCATAATTTTGACAACCACCGACATTTTTTTGAGGGTTCATGGGCGGTGCCAGGATGTAGGGTGGCGGGTGGGTGTGGGTGGTTTAAGGTTCAGGGCTGAATTCACTTTTTGCACGGTGTATCTGTTTCTGCCGTACATCCGTGTTTTGGCGAGGTGCTGTGCATTGCTCGAGGCTGGCGTGATCAGGGTTTCGTGTCCCCTCGTCTATCCGATTTCAGTGGGAGGGCAGAAAGCTCTGCGTCTCTGGCCTGATTCTATGCCAATGGCAGATGACGAACACATCTCCAGGATTCTCCAGGACTAATGTCTAGATGCACTTCGGCTCTAAAGCAATCAAGCCAGATGGAGAACTCGTGGAAGCACAGACGTTGAGAGACAGAGTGGCGTAAGGTAAAAATGCAAACTGTCGTATTATTGCATATATGCACCCCACCCAAAACAACATGCATGGCAGGTAGGCCGGCGAACGAGTCAAACAAAGACCTGCGCGGAAACATACACGCAAGTTCAACGATTTTTCCGAAGAAATGCCTTCGGCCGGCAACATCTTCTGCTCATGCGTCCCATGCCACACTCTGGAGTCCATCGTTTCAAAGGGTTAATATCCAATCGCATAGGCTCAGACAGCTAGACTAAGGGGACATTCACTGCCCTAAGCATACCGGGTTCCAAAGGCCTAAGGAAAGCCCGTCCTTCGATGGAACCCAGGCCCCAGGTGGCCGGGACCCCCCCTGCTGTACAGATTTGTACACGTAGGAGTTGTTCTGTATCTAACTAATGTAACAGGCCTTAATAAATTGAATAGGGTTTTTGGGGCCACATCATGCTAAAACTACGTACACTAAGAAACCCCCAAACCCTATTCTAATTCTTCAGGCCCCTACATTATATCAACTTCCTTGCCGGGGACCCTCAAAAGGCTTTCTATGAGGATCCAACTGGTTGTTCTAATGTAGGAGCCTTCACAACTAGACTAAGGGTTTGGGGCATTATTGTACGAGATAGTCAACAATCCTAAGCATAAATACCTATTCCTTACATATTCAGGCTTCTACACACATGAAATCCATGATTATTATCACATTCACATTAGCAATATTATTACTACTACGACGCGTTTATTAGTATTATTGTTTTCTATACAGGTATTTATATCATTCATAGTAAGATTTCAACTACAATTTGTGAAGATTACGATTAGAACTATTATCAGTCTTCGTATTGTTAGTGTTATTTACTTCAGAACAACCCACATGCGAAGGGAGAGCTGGAAACTGGCATGGCTGGGCTGGGCGCCACTTCTGAAAGAAAGGCAGCGGTCGCACGCTTGCCGTCACTAAGCACCATGACCCCGCCTTTTATTCAATCGCATGTGTGATGGCATCATGTGTTATGCATAAAACGTATAGTATACTGTATCTTGGTTCAGTGTATGCGGTGCATGCACGGGGTGTGGCTGTACATACATATACATGTCTAAACCGGCGTGGGCGCATGTATTGGGGTCCAGGGCGCTCGCATCTCGGTGCACATGGCAGTTTCCGAAAATGGTGGAACCTAATATGTAACCTTCAATAGTAGGATCCTTATTATAAAGACACCAACAGAAGGTACCCCTAATTTTCGGAAGCTTCCACACGCAAGTGCTTCACTCGATCATGGCTTCCAGTTCTTTCTCAGAGAGCGCTGTGGGCGGCACACCTGGCATACACACGGGAATGTCCGAAAATGGGGGTACCTTTCTTTAGGGTCCGTCTCATAAGGGTCCTACTTTCTAATGGACTTTATTAGGGTCCCGTATTTTCGGAAACTCCCATATGGGGTTGACGCGACGACCCCATGTCCGTACCTGTGTCTACTAACGGGACTATGCGCTCTGACACTGCTGAAGCTCGCGCTCAAGTCCGCAAGGCCTGTATCCTTTATGTCAGCACAGACCCTCCTAGAGGATCTGCTTTGTCATGATCGTCTCAATGGCGACTATACTTGAAACTGGCGTTCTGGCATCCCATGGGCCCGTAAGAATAACAACCTCAATCCGGCGGTGTGCCTTGCTGTGCGGTAGCAGTAGCGGAGAGACCCACAGCCGAGGCCGTAGCCACATCAGTTCCTGGCCAAAGCTGCTGTGCACCCCGGCTTCCGGGGCGGCGGCGTGACGCCGGCAAGCTATTTGCTCACTGCATGCTTTTGGAGGCTACCAGACACACGACTTGACAGTTTCACATATCGCGCCGTGCCTGAATCACCTGCCCGTGCTACCTGTGTAATATGGCTGTGCTCGAAAAGCTTTCGAATGCGCACCAAATGGGTTTATGGTTGAAGTTGTGTAGAGGGGTTGGGGAGTTGAAACCAACTTGATGCGCAACGTTCGTGAGCGTCGTTCGCCCGGATCTTGGAACCAGGCAAGTTCGTGACTCCACACGAAGGAAATGTTGTTAAGCTCGGGGATCCCAGTGTAATGTAGAGGCCTTGATAATTAGAATAGGGTTTTGAGGCAAATTCTACTATCACTATAACAAGGAACCCCAAAATAGTATTGGCAATAGTTTCGGCCCCTGTATTCTCATGCAGGTTTGCAAAAAGAACTTCCGGAACGAAGAATCCTGAATGTGACTTATGACAAACCATGAGGTGTCAGAGGAAGCAACTGCTGGTGACAGGACGACGCACACTGAGTCATGCAGACGCCTCGCAAGGACGCTGTCGTAAAGATGTATGGCATTCTGTATACGGTAAACTGTAGATGTACAGGAGATCATTTTTTGCTTTGGTCAGCAAAGCGTCAGGATCGGATGTACCCTTCGTGCCGCGAACGTTCGCATACAGACATAGACAATCAGAGACAGACATAACGGCAGAGGCTGAATCAGGTAAAATCTGACCTTCGAGGAATGCTTTGGCGTCCGCGGCAGTGACGGTGCTGGTGACCTGAATGATGTATTAGGTTCTCACAAGTTCGTGCCGGTCCACGACAGAGTATCTACGATGGGAAGAGGAGTTTCTAACTGCATGGCCAGCCTTTTTTCCTTTTTTGTGTAGCATCTGCCAGCAGCAATTCGTCCAAGGCAACAATATAACTATACTATAACTATAAAATAACTATATTATAACTATATTATAACTATAATATAACTACAATATAACTATAATTACATACAGTCACAAGAGCCTGTCTTTACACCGCCGACATGGTCCTCTTCACTCACCTCCTGCTCGCCTTGCTACACGCGGCAGGTCTGATGTTCCCGTTCCCCCCCCCCAAACCCTAAGTCCTTTTTGAACGAGGTCTCTCTGAAGTGCCTCCAAGTTCCTAAACCCTAACCCCCCCCCCGATTTCAGTTTGCTGAGGCCACAGCCTCTTAAAACCTCTCTCACCACTAGCGACTAGACTCTGACCACTAGTGTCTCGAGACGGGGAAGGGGTTTCCCAAAAGCTTATGTCTGTTACACTGTGCTAAACCAAATAGACTTTCAACCTTATAAAGACCATTAGCCTATTAACCCCCTCTCTCTCTCTCTCTCTCTCTCTCTCTCTCTCTCTCTCTCTTCTTCCGCAGGGCTTAAGGGGCTGTTCAGGTCTCTCTCTCTCTGTCTTTCTCTCTTTCTCTCTTTCTCTCTCTCTCTCTCTCTCTCTCTCTCTCTCTCTCTCTCTGGTACTCGGCCAGCCCATGATAAACCCTAAACCCTCGAACCCAAAGCCTATCAACCATCAACCCCAAACCCTAAGGCCTTAGGTTTTTCCTGGCCCCAAGCCCATAAACCCTAAACCCCACGCTAGCAACTCTGAGTCAAGGGCCACCTCTGTGTCGGTGATCAATCCAAGCCCTCCATCCTGCAAGAAGTTTCGAGGATGGGCGCCAAGCCTGGGTTCCGGAGTAGCCCCTTTATAATAAAGGGTACCATTTCTCCTACTATTCCCCTTGAGTAAGCGAACCCAAGAAGAAAAACGCGCAAAGGGGTACCACTTCGAAACCTAGAAGCATCCAATGCCTAAAGGTTGATGGTTTTATCGGACCAAAGTTTCAGGGCTTATAGGGCTTATATTCCCTGATTGTTAAGGAGGTTAACATGTTTAGCTTTCGCATGGCTAGATCATAATATCTTCGCTCTGAGATGCTTGTTTCAACGAGAAGCCCGTTAGGACTCCATGGTTCTTAGTAGAGAATGGGGGCATGGATCCCGATAGTAGTCCCTATGCCGTATATAATCCCCAACAAAAGTCCGCAATCCCCATTCCCTACTAAGCCCTATACCCTAAACCTTATTGATCCCCTGTAAATATCCCTTTAAGGTCTCCCATTCCCTACCAAGCACCAGACAGGAAAGGTGTTCCGGAAGCTCCCTCCTTCACGACTCGCTCCCACAGAAGGGCCAGCCGCTTCGTCATCCGCAGGCGCACCTTCCGGGCGAACCTCTGCTTCCGGCTTATAGGGTTTCGGGCATTGGGGCTGCTTTCGGGCTGTATGCGCCTTACGATTAAGGTCTCGTCCACGCCAACCCCTAAACTACTAGCATGTTCAGGGTAACCGGGGGTGTGTTGTTTGGATTTCCACAGGTAGATTAGGAGGCTTCGCAACCCTTTCTCGGTTTTGCACCTGTTGAGTTTTGCCTATAGTCTTCATTGTAGTTCCCTCTTTGGTTTCACCAATTTTATACTAAGGATCCTAAAAGGCAACCCCAAAAAGGAACTACAATGGAGACTATAGTTGTAGTCCTGTTGGATGCAGGCGAACTATGGCGAACTTCCTGTTTAGTCTCCTCCCGCGCCGGAACTTGGGGGCCCATTATACTATAATACCTCCCAAAAACAGTATAGGTACTTATTTAGGCCCCAACCAAACACGCCAGAAGCGACTTGCTTCCTGGGGCTCGCACTCGTTGTAGCTCGCTGCTTCCCCCTCACCTGAAGTCTTATACAAGGTTTATAGGGTTAAGGGTTTAGGGTATAATATTTTTCGGTTTAGTGGTTTATATAGGTTTTTTCCCTCCTACCTAGCAAGGACGAAGCCTGCATTGCAGGGTAACTCCGAGGTAACAGTCGAAAAACGTGGTTTAGGTTTTAGGGTTTAGGGGCTTATACATGGGTTTAGGTTTTCGGAGGTTTTAGGGTTAAGGGTTTTTTTTTGACACTCACTCTCGGACAAGCCTGGCAAGGTCTGCAGACGTAGGTTCGACGACCCTTAGGGGTTTAGGTCCCGCTCTGTGCCCCGCTTGCTTGGAATGGGGATTAGACTTTAGGGCTGGGCTCCACAGGGTTTCAAGGCTTCACGGATTGAGCTCTGTTGCAAGCTGGATATGCAGTCTCTAGTTCGTTTGTTTGCATCTTCAGGCGTCAGGGCTGGAGGGGTTGTCGGCGCTCACGACAGGCGAGGTCCGGTTCAATGAATTATGGCTCACAGAGGACGTGTGTCACAAATCCTCTTGTTTACGACCGCGTTTCGTAGAGACTCTGACGCAACAGTGAATCTAGCTGTCTAGCCTCTGGCTAGCACCGTCGCGAAGCAGACGGTAGTCATGAAATCGAATCATGTCTGCGCCTGCGCAAGAACCTGAAAGAACCTCACTGGTAGTGTCCGTGCAGTGTGTAAGAACAGTTTATTCCGGGAGCACGTCGATCGTCTGAGCCTCTCGCGAACACATCCACGCCGAAGGGTGGCCATGCAGCTGAGAGCCTCCGCAAAGACAGATGAGTCTATGACTGGAACAGGGTATAAGGGGTTCAGGGCGTGAGAGTTTGAGGATTGTGAGGTTTGGGGCCTCGTCGTTAACACTCGGAAAGGGCCTTAGGGTTGAGGGACTAGGGTTCTCCAACGAAGACTCAAACAAATCTTGTCTCAGGCCTCTGAGCAACAGAGTGCAGCGTTGGGCATGAGAGCGGCCAAGAACGATCACTGCATGGCCGGAAGTCGTTTTGAGACAGTCTCGAACAGAAAGCCTGAAACCCTAAACCGAATTGAAAGTATTGCAACATTATAGATGTGTATCGATGTGCAACCTCTTCTCTGAATTCTGTGCTCCACGCTCTTAGACCAAAGCTTGCTCGACAAACCCTTGGTTTCAAAAAGACCAAGGATTCTACCATGGATCGCCATCTTATCGTAGCAGTACTAGACGTGTCGAATGGCAGGAGTAGTCGCAGTCATAGTTGTCCCGGTAGAGACAGCAGCAGTAGCAGTAGCAGTAGCAGTAGCAGTAGCAGTAGCAGTAGCAGTGGCAGCAGCAGCGGCAGCAGCAGCAGGAGCAGCAGCAGTAGCAGTAGCAGTAGCAGCAGCAGCAGCAAGCAGCAGTAGCAGCAGCAGTAGCAGCAGCAATAGCAGCAGCAGTAGCAGAAGCACAAGCTGTAGCAGTAGGAGAGTAGTAGGAGTAGTAGGAGTAGTAGGAGCAGGAGTAGGAGTCGGAGTAGTAGCAGTAGTCGTAGTAGTAGTAGTAGTAGTAGTAGTAGTAGTAGTAGTAGTAGTAGTAGTAGACGCGTAGGAGTAGCAGTGGGGGTAAGAGTAGTTCGGTAGCAGCCACGGCAGCAGCAGCAGCAGCAGCAGCAGCAACAGGAATCGTCGTAGTAGTCGTCGTCGTAGTAGTAGTAGTAGTAAGCGGGAGAAGTAGAACGAGTAGAAGTAGCAGTCGTAGAAGTAGCAGCAGCAGTAGTAGTGGTGGTAGTAGTGGTAGGAGTAATTAGTATCAGACGTAGTAGTAGTCGTCGTTGTCGACGTCGTCGTCGTGCGGATGTGCAGTGGCAGTCAATGGCAGCGGTGGTGGTAGCTACGGTAGTAGTCGTTGTCGCAGCATGCCTACCTCAAGCGCCCGCAACGCCTTGCCATGGAACTCTTCACCTTCTTCCGCAAAGCGAAGGATGACGTCACACATCTGCCTAGGGCCGAGCTTGATTGGTGCTTTCTGCAACCTCGACTCTGCAGTCCCTCCCAAAACGGTCGAATAGAAGCCCAAATGCTAAACTCGGGGCGCCCCCTTTGTGAAGCCGATGATGCAGGCTCCAGGTTGCACAGGGGTTAATATGTGGGTGGTTGTCAAAATTAGGGTCCCTTTTTGGGTGCCCTAAATATTAGGTGCGGTATTATAAAAGGGACCAAAAAAGGGACCATGATTTTGACAACCACCCATATGTGTTAATCAAATATGTGCCTTCACACATGCTGGAGGGTATAGGATTGAATAAGGACATGTGGCCTCCAACTCACGGCTTGTAATGAGACTATGGTTTCGGGGCCCAACATACTATAACGATAATGATAATAAGGAACCACCAACATAGTATAGGCAAGGCAAGGGGGGAGGTGGTTGAAGGGCCCTGGCTTTCGAGGGTCGCCTCACTCTGCCCTGCGAAGTGCACCCTTCTGTTGCCGCAAAGTCTCTCGATCGCCGGACCCACCACATCCTCATGGCGACATGGCTCTGGGCCAGAAGTTCGAGGCATCGTTGAGAGTTTAGGGTTTATTTTTGTGTTTTTTACGCTCCTTTTTCTGCCATGGTATGACGACAAGCTGTTTAGGGGTTTAGGGTAGAGGGCTAGGCTTACGAAGCATACGATTGTAAGTCATGGGACCAGCCTTGCCCTAGCCAGTAGCCCAATGACCATTGTGAACATTACAGCTGATCTCAAACTGAAGCCATAACCCAAAGTCAAGACATCGTCTATCTTAAACACAATGCAAACAGTATATATGATCATGAACCCTTCATCCTAAACCCAAACTTCATGCTATACCCCGGGAAAGAAGAAGCCAGACGACCGCACCGCCGGTGCGTCGCTCGCCCAGCCATCTTTCGAAGTCCCGCTCGGGGTGGACGGACCCAATGTGGACCTGTTAAGGGTATGATTTTACCATAATATACGTACAATGTAGAATAACATGAAATGCTATAATAGACTGTATAACGTGGTATGACATGATGAAAGATAACATAATACAACATCACATAGGCTACTTGTAACACAATAAAACGTCCAATAAAAGAGCGCTCCGTGGGGCTTGGTCGGGGTTTCCCAGAGAGCCCAATACTCCTTAACTAGGGAATATAGCTTAAATCATAATTATGAATCCCGTCATAATTTCAGGTATATTCCTGAATTAAGGGCTATTGGGCTCTCCGGATTAAGGTTTTCGGATGCTTTGCGCAGAATTCAGACCTCAAGCCTTTTCCTGTAGGGCTTTAGCATGCTCAGCATCCAGGGTTGAGTATGGCTACGGCCTTATACCCATAAGTGTACACGTAATTATCAGTATTTGGACATATTAGGACGGAAGATTTGGAGTATTGAGACGCTACAATGCGCTTAGTCTCAAGGTTCAGGGGGCTCCGTGCATGCTCTCGGGCTGGGGATGACCCTCCGGGTTTGTACTACCTTGCGACGGGGATGGTCTGCGATGACAGGAGGAGGGACTCCTACCGTCCCCAACGCCCTCCCTTGCTCCTGGGATACAAACTTGGCTGCAAGTGCAATCTGTCTCATCCTATTGTCAGTAGCATTATCAACTGCTGCTGTCCGGCCAGAAAATGTTTTCTGACAGTGTCTGTGGCTCTCGAATGTGACCAGCTCTCCCCAGCAGTGCTGCGACTTTCGCAGCTTGCCATGGTCCGGGTATCTAACATGGGTTCTGCAAGCCAAGTTTGATGTCGAGACCGTGGCACACTGCCAGAATCGCGATTTTGGCAAGGTCCTACCGCTTGACCCGATCTAGTCTGACAAACTTATAGGACGAATGCCTGGTAGATTGCTACTTGGAGGCTGTTGCCGTAGTTGCTATGCGTTCTGCCACCGACCAGCTGGCGATGTTCAAGTGTTCCCCTGACTTGTGGTGAAGGTCTTAGCGGCATTGCCGGCATTGCCGCAGCGGTTGCAGCATTTGTCTATATGGGTGGTTGTCAAAATTAGGGTCTTTTTTTGGGTACCCTAAATGTTAGGTGCCGTATTATAATAAGGACCCAAAAAGGGACCCTAATTTTGACAACCACCCATATAGTGGAGGCTCGGCCTTGAGTGTGCTGCCGATGCCACCGGCGAATATCAATCTTGAAATGGCTTCTGCAGAATTGTCGGCTGAGTGTAAATCCAGGGCTGGGGATTCCCCGCAAGCTACAGAAATCCTTGCAGGCCCCCCTGTGCCTAATGTGCAACGTGACATCGATGTTCCAGAGAAGGTGGTTCCCAAACAAAACTATCTGCAATGAGTGACGATGCTGATCCTGCTTGTGCTAGCTAACATGAACGGCAAGACTTCTGTTCTTGGTAGTAAATTGTATGACGTGGATGACGACCAAACTGACAAGCAGGCGAACCGTCACGCTGCAAAGTTGTCTTGGGCAGTGGCTCGGGGTGGTGGCCCAACAGCCACGGCCATGCCACCGGTGCCTCTCAAGGCTCGCATCTTCGAGCAGTTTCGTGTCTTATATCGTCCTGCCTCCCTGTTTACCTATAGTCTCCATTGTAGTTCCTTTTTTTGGTTCTCCAATTTTATGGTTAGGACCCTATAATAGAGATTTTGGTTAACCATAAAAAGGAACTACAATGGAGACTATAGGTAGCCAGACTTGGGCTCGCGTGCTGAGCGCGACTTACAAGAGAATTCACTCATGTCCCGCCACGTCCGTGCATCTACGTAGATTGAGGTTCGTGGGTAGTTATAAGTTATAAGCGGGGTTATAAGTCCCTTAATATGAGTTATAACTGTAGTTATCCTACTTATAACCCTACTTGTAACTACCCATGAACCTCCAAGTAGACATCAATTCAGGGTTACCTCTGTAATCTGCTCGCTGCTGGTACTCGCAAAGAGCTGAATGATTATAGCTTCTCCCCAGCTATGGCAGTCTGTAGGGAACCCTGCCCATCATTGCCTTCCCGTCCCTGCTTGAGACGCACCCGTTATCTGGAAAGAGAACTCGAAGGTCTCGGCCCCGCCCCCCCCCCCCGTCAGCCCTACGCTTTATCCGGCCGATAACTTACAAACTGTTCGGTCTAAGTGCTCCCAACCCAAGATCGCCCAAAGCCCTTTGCATGGTCCGTTGCCCCATGACCTCGCTAGTAATATAGTGGCCTTAATAGTCTAAACAAGGAAATCCAGGAATTTCCAGGGAACCCCCTAAACTTGATTTCCATGAGGGTCCGAGTCCATGCAAGCGTGCGAAGTTTCAAACACATCAAGCCATGTGTAGGCTGTTTGTTCAGGGTTCCCGCTCACGATTTTTTATGGTTCCACGTTTACCTGCCTAACGCCCCAACACGTCAGCCACATGCATCGCCAACATGGCAATGAAACCAGTGATGAACATACTACTGTTATAGCAAGAGCGGTAACGGTGGCAATGCTAGTACCGGTTGTGTAATGATAGATAGCAACAGCAGCAAGGAACAGTGTTCAGACTGGCTGACGTATGTTACTGTGATAGCAACGACGACGAGATTGCAGCTATCGAGATCCGAGCAGTCACCAGCAGTACTGCGATAAAACAAATAAATAAAGCCAACTCAAGACGTGTGACAGTCGCCATGCTATCTTACTCGAGAGGCAATGTACTTAGACATGTTAAGCAAGAATAACGATGCGGTCACAATCGCGATAACAACGTAGGAACACTGATACAAAAATCTACCATTCCATGACAAATTTTTGTACCGTGGATCTTGTAGTACAGACATTTATGGAAAGGAGGCCCATCACTCTCAACTCTAAACTTTTGTGAACCCAACTATGATTCTGATTATGATTATGGAAGTATGGTTGCTGATGATGGTTATGATTCCTAAACTCCAAACCCTAAACCCTATAGATCATTATTATGATCACAAGTGGATTATTATGAGGCCCTATGATAATACGGCACCTCATATTTAGGTTACCCCAAACTGGAACATAATTTTGGCAACCATCCAAGTGGATTGTTATGAGGCCCTAATTGGTCCTCAGCGCCTTCGCCTTGAGAGTCTTCCGCTTTGACCTCGGACATCAGGGCGCACGGGCTGCAAGGTTTAGGGCTTAGGGTTTAGGGTTTGAGGGTTTAGGGGTTTACGCTCTCACAACTCGGACACAGCAGGCAAGGTTCTTAGGCGCGAAGTCGGTGTAAGGTTTAGGGCTTAGGGTTTAGGGGTTTCGACAGGGTTTAGGGCTTGAGGGTTTCGGGTTCAGAAATCTGCTCCCAATTCGGGGTCCTTTGGCATGTTGGCGGGTTGCTGTAAGGACTGATTCAGGGCTTGTTTTGGTGTTCTCGGTTCCTGTAGACGGACTCTTGCCGGAGTTAAGCTCTGACTCTTTGGACCAGCCGATGTGACTGGGGACCCCTATGCTGAAGATTGCTGAAGTACGTGTCGTGTAGGCCGTCTGGCTCTGTTGCATCGAGAAAGCATGGATCTTGTGCTGTTGTTGGAATGCAGGCTCACAGTAACCCCGAACGATCCCACGAGAAACGATGACAAGGGGCCAAGACGAAAAAAAAAGAAAAGGGGCTCAAATGCAGCTCGATAGCAGTCACATTGGAGTCTAGCAATGCGGAGCCATGAAGGTTAGGCCCTAAACCCCAAACCTTCACCCCCATACTAGTGGGTCGCGCCTTTCTCAGAGCGTCTTCGTCTTCGTCCTTCTTCTCGCCTTTCTTCACCCCGGTGAACGCATCCACTTTGATTTTCTTCGTGTCCTTAGATGTCCAACAACGAACAGTCTGACAAATGCTCCAAAAAGGATCTCGAACTTCGTTCTTTTCGGGGCCAATGCTATGTTGATGAAAGAATGCACCTGGGTGTGGGATTTGGGACGTGTAGGACATTTGGTCCACGGGCTGGGGTCCAAGATAGGATTTAGACGCAGCCTAGAAACCCTAACCACAAAGCGCGGGACTTAGCCTCTGGGATTTAGATAATAAGTTGGCGGCTACTGGAGCTGGCAAGCAAATTGATAAACCCGAGGAAAGCCGGCAGCCTCTAAACCCTGAAAACAAACGTTGTGTAAACTTCAGATTCAACTACAAGAATTAAAACCTACTTGTTGCTGGGTCCCTTTAAAGTCCACTGTCGCAGTTTACAGCTTGAACCTACAGGACATGGGTTATGGTAGCTTAAGGCAGGGCTAGTCACGAATCGCTCGGTTCAGGGCTAAGGGTTCTGCAGGGCTGAGCTGAGGCAGTTGAGCTGAAGTGACTGGAGGCTATGTAGGAGACTATGTAAAGTTTGGGTTTAGGGCGAGTGAGTTCACCCAAAGGGCTTGGGCAACCCCTGCACACCGCCCCTCAAGACCGCCAGCCCTGTCAATCGATGCACTGTATCCCAGCACAGCTTGCGGGGTTGTTTCTGATGCGGTATATGCAACACTGCATGCCATCGGGACGCCTACGTCCACTGACAGCGCCGTCAAAGCCGAGTCCGAATCATCGAATCGACTGAACTTGTGAAGCATAAGCCAAAAACACATGAAACCAAGCGTGTTAGGAAGGTAGCTTCTGAAAGTCAAGATGGGCAACACTGGAGCTGGACGTGGTGATCACGTCGTCCCCAGTGTAGGCTTGACTGAGCTCAAAATACTTGCAGTTAGGCCAGGACTTGTTCCCGACACCGTAAAAAGTTGAACTAATTATTCAGGTTCCTGTTGAACCCAAGCACAGTCCCGGCTTTTTCAACGCCTGTCACAGGGTGCGTCACCGTTTGGAGGACACCCTTCGCCATCCTTGTTCAGGCCCTCGATGATCGATTGCCAGAAACCAACTGGATCCCTGTTTGTCCTAGGTTTCGGTTTTTCCCCTCCTACCTAGCAAGGACGAAGCCCACATTGCAGGGAATCTCGGTTGAACAGTTGGCATCAGCTACTAGGTTTCGGTTAACAGTAGGGTTTAGGGTTTCTGAGTGGAGTCATAGTAAAGGTACCCTTTTTGCTACCGATCGGCTGTAATAAGGGGACCCTAAAACAAAAAAGGGCAAAAGTGTACTACTCCGGAACCCAGTTGTCCCGGTTGTTGAGCAGGCTGTGGCCTTGTCTTGATCTGAACACTCCTGGTCACAGGAGCACACCAGGTAGCAGTTCTGCACCTCTTGCAAGGCATCGCAGCATTCCCCCACAGATGTGGCACCACCCATGACTTTGCTGTAGCCCGACTCGCCGCAAATCTCGTTCGATCGTGGGATCTTCTCGAGAAGGCAATTCCCGATCAAGTCACCTTCATAACTGGTAACTAGAACAGGGATTTGGCTTATATATATATATATATATACATATATATAAAGCAGCATACTTAGAACAGGGAGCCCTATGGAATAAAACTATTCCGGACCAAGTCACGATCACAACCACAGCCGGCCAGCATCGTTGCCAAGGCGTTAAGGGAGAGAGCTAAGATACCACGGCGGAGCCACATGGAGCAGCTTCTGCGCCCCCCTAGGCAGGAAAACTTTACAGAGACAGATGTGCTTGAAATGGATGACTTGAGCCGCAATGAGCCGGGCTTTAAGTGAAGGCTCTGTGCGACAAAGTGCAAGACTTGCCATGCAAAAGACCTTTGTGCAGCCAAGGGCCTGAAAACAGACGATGAGTTCCAAGACCCTAGCAGCACCCTAAACTTAAACCCCTAACCCAATCACGCACACACACACACACACACAGAGACAAATGTATACACATGTATACATATATATATATATGTATATATATATATGTATGTATACATATGTATATATATATATATGTATGTATATATATGTATGTATATATATATGTATATATGTATATACATATATATATATATATATATATATATATATATGTATATGTATATGTGTATATATATATATGTATGTATGTATATATATATATATATATGTATATGTATGTATGTGTATATATATGTATATATATATGTGTGTGTGTATACAAATAGATGTGTATACATACATACCAGAGCATATACAGCAGTACATAGCCCTTGTAGGGTAGACCCGTAACTTTTATGTAGTAACCCAACCATTTAGAGTAACCCTCGTAACTTGTCGCATCGCCTCTAAAAGTACAATGTCAACGCTGCGGGGCGGGGGGGGGGGTTCGGGGCATAGATTACGGGTGAACGGACCCTCCCGCCCCGCAGAAACGAAGATTCCAGAGATCGGCCCTGTTTCCACCTCGCCCACGAATGCGGCGGAGTTCTTGCTCTTCTCGGCGATTGCCTCCGCGGGGGGTTGATCGAAACAAGGGTCGTTTAATTTGGGCTCTAAGAGTGTAGGACATCATGGCTCACGCTTCAATCGGAAGTTCGGTTTCCAAAATATGCAGAGTAGCAACAGTGACAAGACTACCGACGCTAGCACTTGCAAGAACAGATACACTACGAGCCCAGGAGCACTCAGCAACGCTAGTATTGAGCATAAACGCACACAACAGTGACACTAATTATAACTGCATGGCTTACCTGGAATTGCGGTCGAGGGGTCTGTTGTCCTCTCAACATGACCTGTTTGTTCGAGGCCAGGAAGTCACTGGCGATGCAAAAAAGAGCCAGCAGACCCATCCAAGGCACGAACGAGCCATTACCACCACGACGTCGACTGCTACTAGCTAGTAGTACCATTGTTCTAATTCCACACGGATGTTTGGCTTTGCGAAAATGCCATCTTAAACCAAGACCACATTCTACCTTCGAAAGCACAGCCCCTTATTCCCTGTCCTCTGTCGGATATGTCCGGCTTAAGACTGATTCGTTTAAGGTATGTAGGACTTGGGTCGACGCAATGCTCTTAGGTTCAGATCAAAGGCCTGGTGACTTGGAGCCCGTGACCTATAGATCCTGCCGGTGCCTCGCGCCAGAATCGCTTGGCCCCGCCCTTTCCCACAGCTTTCTCCACCTTCTCCAGACCTCAGAAGCCAAATTCTCAAGCCCGAGCTCCAAACTGCTTGCCGTCAGAACCACATCATAAGACCACGAACCGAACAAACTGCAGCGATCAATCCCGTGTTCCGCACAACATCAGCCGACGCGGCCAAAGAGTGTCTTGAGCTGACCTCGGTCATTCTCCGGGAAGACCTGCGGCAACCGCTCGCGGTAAGTAAGACTTGGCCACAGCAACCATTACAGTAACCAAACGACAGCGCTGATTCTCCCAATGACGGCGAAATCTGGAATGTAGCAGTATAGCACTCACGATTGCAACGGCAAGTAGCCGTGTAATCTGAAGGATTGGGAGGAGATGGCGGAGAAGGAGTTGGAGCATCAGCAACTGCTTCATCGCAGGAATCTTGCTCCCCAGGCCGTTGCCTTATCCAGCTGGGCCACCGCGGAAGCGGGTGGAGCCAGGATCGTGTCGCTGAGCTC
Organism: Symbiodinium sp. CCMP2592; assembly: GCA_905221615.1. Classification (NCBI taxonomy): domain Eukaryota; class Dinophyceae; order Suessiales; family Symbiodiniaceae; genus Symbiodinium; species Symbiodinium sp. CCMP2592. The sequence continues at coordinate 553,476 of CAJNDT010003780.1, forward strand.
CGAGGGAGCCGGTTTCAGCGGAGCACCTGCGATGAAAGAGAGCTCCCGCTCCCAGAAACCTAGCAAGGCAAAGTATAGCCTTGCATAATTCGTATAGTATAGTGTACTATAGACTACAGTATCGAGTAAGGCATAGCTGACAGCTGCACGGAGTCCGAAGCAAAGTGTCGCGATTGGGAGTGCCACAGCAACGACCCGAAAACCCGTTGCACCGTTGCACCTGGCCCTTACCTTTGGTTTGCAGGGAATGGAGGAATGGCGAATAAAGTATCACTACTATTACTAGCATTCTTCCATTCCCTACTAACCAAAGGTAAGGGCCTGGAGTCACAGCGCGTGATGCCAAAAAGTCGTAGAATCTGGCCAGGGATGGATTGCTCGTCTCCTCCGGCCTCGGTAGGGGTGTGGAACCAGAAAAGGGTCGCTGCATGTGAGGTCTAGGAGTATACTATACTATACGACACTGTACTATACTTTACTATAGTATACTGTACTATACTGTACTGTACTACACTAGGAGAGGGCACTGCTGACGAAGCTCTTGCCAGGGTCAAAACGGCTCTAAGCGGCACTCGCTTGTATTCATCGCAAGCAAAGCTGCCTGAGCATCTCAGTTCCCGTCGTCAAGGTCAACCTTGCTCACCCATGCAACGTGTCAGCAGTTCGGGGAATCGAGGCTTGCAAGGAAACCGGACGACCTTCACAGCTCCACTTGCTGCATGCCCTGCTTTGAAATTGCGAAAATGAGCTCTTCCATGCTCAAGAGACCAGGGCCCATTTACAGAGACGGGTGGTTGTCTAGAATCCTAGAACACTCGAACCCTAAACCAGTGGTTACCACTTGGGGCTTAAGATTTAAGGGCCAATTCAGGCTTTAGACTCTCTAAGCCCTAAACCCCGCATGTGCAAAACGCAGAATGAACCCTGGGCCAGCAGCCCGTCGACGATCTTGGACATGGCGGCGCGCTGATCGCTCGTCGGCTCCTCCGACGTCTTTATTTGAAGTTTGATCTCCATCACTGCAGCAGCTGATGGGCATTGGAAGTAGTAAGTAGCAGCGTTGTACGTCGAAAAAATGCCAAAGGAGGCGAGTGCCGGATAAGTCTTCAGCAAAACAAAAGGGAGAACTCGAGAATACACCGTGCTGTGCAAGGCAGCATGAGTTTCAGCGCCGCGAAAGTTTCTGAACAAGTTGAATGCAAGTCAGCCACCGGCAGCGAAGCACAGGTCCAGGGTCCTTGGCACACGCTCACAGACTAGTCTCACGATCGAGGTCCCGGCTATTGCTATTACGGGAGCCGAAGAAGCAGGCACTCCTGGCAGTTTGACAGCCTTGCTAAGAATCTCGAAACGCAAACCCCAACTCAATTTGACAATGCCTCGGCAAAAGCCTAGACAGGCCCCATGCCCGCTGCACAAGGCCGCTGAAGCCAAAGAGCGTACATCTTCCTCGAAGGGTAGAAACTGTATGACCATGTGGGAGGCAGACTCTGCACCTGCAGATTACCTACAGGCTCATACCCTACCCCTTTTTGGGGGTACCTAGTTTTATGGTTCGGATCTGCCATCTTAAGAAGTAGGCGCCCTAAAATAGGGGTAGGGTATGAGCCTCTGGGTAACGTTCAAGATCTAGGGATTAGACAAATGCTTGAGGATGTGCTGACCCAGGTTTTCAGAGAGCCCGATACCCTCTAATTGTTGAATATACTTTAAATTACAAACTAGAAGGGGATTCATATTATGATTTAAGCTATATTCCTTGATTAAGGCTGTATTGGGCTCTCTGGGTCCGCAAGAGTGCCGTCTGACGGCAGAACAGTGTCTAGAGAAATGCTATAGAACCCTTACAAAACCCTTGGGAAGTAATTGCCCTATAGAAACCCCAAACCCAAGACCTCTCTATTTAGCCAGGCGGTTCCCACACTTCTTGTGCCTCAGAGTCCCTGCGAACTCAACCCTGAACCCTAGACAGGGACCCTAAACGCTTTTCAGCATGGGCTTGCATTGTGTGCCAGCACCTCATCGTTTAGCGAAGGATGCAAATGTGGGAGTGAAACCCAGAACCCTAAACCCAAACCCTCAACGGAACCCTAAACCCAAAGAAGCCCAAAGCCGCGAATCATCTCCGGCCTTTCTTCGGGATGAGGGCAACCATGTGGGGTTGCGAGTCTTTCCTGCCGGAGTCTCGGTCCATGTAGCTACCTTTGGTTAGTAGGGAATGGAAGAATGGTAGTAATAGTAGTTATAATTGTACCCCATTCCTCCATTCCCTACCAACCAAAGGTAAGTTATAGGAATATTCAGGCCCCTATATTATAGAGTACCCATATAGATCCCTTATACTAACCCTTATACTAACGAGAGAGAGAGAGAGAGAGAGAGAGAGAGAGAGAGAGAGAGAGAGAGAGAGAAAGAGAGAGATTGTTGCCCAAGAGCCTCTCGAGCCAAGCTCGGCACCCGTGCTTGGACTTAGCCCCTCCGACTCCTTGACGTACCGTTCAAATGTCCCACACCTTTCACAAGTAGAATAGGGGTTTTGGTCATTTTACTTTGTGGGACTGGAGACTACTCAAGGGTGACATGTTTATCACGCATTCTTCCAACCCCCATGCTGCATTTGGACGACGACCCGGTTTGAATCCAGACTTCGCCGATGTGCATTGATCATTGAAGCCAATTTTGAAGCTTCCAGAGCACCGTTGGGTTTCGATGAGGCTTGTCTCGTTCTCTGATCGGATACTCATGCTTGGCCTGCAACACCTGAGAACCGAAAAAACCAACGAACACCAATGGTGATCAATAGGCCTCAATGACCCTCAATGGGCCATGATAGGCTTCATGCACTTCTTTTGAGGGTGTTTAAGGTTCCCTTGGAGGTTAAGTAGAACAAAATGCCAAGAAAAGAGACCCAAACTCCAAACTCTAAACCCGCGATCCTGTAGACGTACCGAGCAATGAGAACCCTCTGCTCCGCGAGCATTGCCTGAGGCGGCTTTCCGAAAACTTTGGGGGCACACGGCGTTTTTGGGGTCGCCATAAAGGATTCAATATAGGGCTTGTACACACATATACATTATATACATATACACACATGTATATATATATATATATATGTATGTATGCAAGGGTTTCTATGCGGGTTTGATATCGGGTTGACTATACGGGCTACTATACATGGATGAAGGGAACCCTCAGTTCTTTTGTCACCAGAAGAGAAGGTCCAAGAGCCTATCCTGTCTGGTCCTTAGTAGGGAATGGAGGAATGGGTTATGGGGACTATTATTGGGGGCATATATAGGGACTACTAGAGGGATCCATCACCCCATTCCCTACTAAGTGCCAGGGAGTGTAAGCCCGACAAGTTTCAGAAGCTCCTTTAGCTCTCCCCCAAAGGCCCAAGCCGGTAATGTTTGCATGCTGGTGCTTCGGAGAAAGCCGAGGCAAGGGTAGGGCCGGGCTGTCGCATCGTCGTCACCTGTGAACCTTCCGCTGTCATAGGTATATCATGCCATGAGGTGAAGAAGAGTAGGCATGGTACTTGGATTCAGGTATATCATGTAATCTTTGTCGTTCATTTCATGTTATGGTTTTGCATATTTAAATGCATTTAAAGCCTCAAAGACTTCCACCCAAAACCCCGAAACCACTAAGCCGTCCAACGCCGACCATCGTCTCGCACTGCATCAGAAACCCAGACCCCCGGGAGGATCCAAAAAGTAGATCCCTTAACTGGGGTTCCTACAAAGTACCCTTAGTAGTACAGGGCCCCAAATTACGGGATCTTCTTTCGAGTTCCTCCCGGGGTTCTGAGAACACGAGGAGGCAGAAAGGGCCAGGCCATCAGGATGAGACATCGTAGCGAGGTCACGGGTCTACGTGGGCTTTTAAGCACTTGGCTGAATACCCAAACAACTTTGGGTTTCGGCGCTCGCACTCGGACAATCCAGGCAACTTCGGGGTGCAGGGTTCAGGGTTTAGGGTTTGTCCGAATGTCGAGAACCCGGACCGGCAGCCTCAACGAGCGACTCGAAGGCATAGTGGGCCCAAGGGTCGCCTTTATCGGCTGCCAGAGTGTCCACGGTGTGCATGCTACTCTCCTGAAAGGACAAGGTACCCATAGGCTCCATAGTTGTTCCTTTCTGGGATTACCTTATAGGATTCTAAATATGGACCTGAAAAGGAACTACTATGGAGCTTATGGGTAAGGCAGAAGCCGAAAACGATGTTCACGTTCAGAGGGGGGGGGTCTTCTTAGCATGCGGCACTCTGAAGTAGCTATCCTAATTGTTGAGGGCCTGTAATTCCTAGGCCACTGAGATCCGGACGGAGTGAAAGCTCTTTAAGCTTTTGCTTGCTACTATTGCTGGAGTCCAGGGCTGAAGGTGTCATGCTTCGAGACCCCTGCCAGATACTATAGGTGCCTTGATAATTAGAACAGGGTTTTGGGGTATATTGTACTATAATTCTTTCAAGGGGCCTTGATAATTAGAACAGGGTTTTGGGGTATATTGTACTATAATTCTTTCAAGGGGCCTTGATAATTAGAATAGGGTTTTGGGGTATATTGTACTATAATTCTTTCAAGGGGCCTTGATAAGTAGAACAGGGTTTTGGGGTATATTGTACTATAATTCTTTCAAGGGGCCTTGATAATTAGAATAGGGTTTTGGGGTATATTGTACTATAATTACTTTAAGGGGCCCCAGAATAATCTTGGTAACCATCTAGGCTCTTGCCAAATACTTGTGCGCCCTTCGCCAGGTCAGCTCGGCCTGGAAAGAGGCCCCAGAAAGACGAGTCCAAACTCAACCACCGTCTCGCAAACCACCGAATATGGTGGTTGCCAAAATTAGGGTCCCTTTTGTGTCCTTACTATAATACGGCGCCTATTATTTAGGGTACCCAAAAAGGGTCCATAATCTTGACAACCACCCTTCTGGATCTCAATGCCTGTCGAGCATCTCCCGGGAACACACGTATGGATGGCAAATCACTAACTATATTCGCCATTGCTACTTTATTTTGGGGTCCTTATAAAAAGGATCCTACTATTTGGTACTATATTGAATTAGGGTCCCCCTTTTTCGGAAACATTGCGGTTCTGATAGCTGTTTTCTGGGCTCCCGGGCCGGGGAAATGGAGGTGGCCGCGGCGAAGCCCAGAGTGGTAAGAGTTCGCTCGCAGGAATAGGCCCTAGGTGCAGGGCTTCGAGGTCTTCAGATAAAGACTGGGCAGTACTTGGAGGTTCATGGTTAGCTATAAGTAGGGTTACAAGTAGGACAACTATAGTTATAACCCCTATTAAGGGACTTATAGCCCCACTTAAAACTACCCATGAACCTCCAAGTAGGCAAAGGGCGCAGGATGGTACGTCAGGACGCAGAGACTACTGAGTCTGCGAAGGTGTGCTCGAAAAGCGCCTTTGCCTAAGATAGTACAGGGGTTTTCATAATCAGCTAGAACTTTTTGTTTTTGAGGTACGTTATCGTAGGATGATAATCAGCCCAAGGGAATGGTATTGGCAATTCTTCAGGCCTTTTGCATTGGACCAGGCCGGGGTTTGAGGCGAAAAAGGAGGCTGCGTCTAGTGGGTGTAAAGCTTGTGCAAGGCTGTATGTCCTCGATTACACCCGCACCTTCGCAATGGCTGCCAAACGAGCGCTGACACACACATGGATGGACTGACGGATGGATGGTTGGATAGAAGGGCGGATAGGTGGGAGGAGCGGGACAGGAGGGAGGGGAGGAAGGGGGCGGGAGGGAGGTGTGCTTCATCGCTACCACTAGGTATTAGTGTAACGTTGCTTAGCAGCTACCGTGATACAACTAGTCTGCGTACGGAGGCCGTCATTGCCTGAACCCTCAAGGCCATACAAGGGCAAGCAGAACTGTCCAAGTGGCAGGGCGGCCTCATCGTATTCGGACATGGGCACAATGTTCTGCCCGTACTTGAACCCCTTCCTCAGTCAATGCTTGCTTGAAGGTTCACACTGGCCAAAGGTAGACAAAGATTTACCACCCAGCCGATCGCCAAGCAGCTACGCCGCGGTTACGCACTTCGAAACGGCGACGGAACTACTGGTTGATTGGGGCCATTTTGCCGTGTTGCAGACAAGTGATGGGTGTTGTTTTGCAGTGCATGAGTAGGTTTGGGCTCCGGAAAGTATCGTTTGAGATTCAGGTTGAGAGGCCCCCATGAGCAGTTGCTTCGGGGAGTTTAAAGATCTCTTTGATCCTCGCCCTAGCATCAAGGAAAAGCACTTCGACTGGGCTTTGCAGGTTTGTGGTTTGCGGCGTGCCTTCTCACAAAGTTGCAAGCTGAGAATCACTCTGTCTTCCTTCTTCACCTCCTCCCCTTCCTTGTCGTCGGTCCTCAGAGTCAGGTTGTTTTCAAGGCTGCAACTGTACCACTACTACGCAACAAAACCCAACTAAGAAAGCAAGAACATGCTTTCAGAGCTCGCCCCCTGAGCCTTTGCAGCACAAGCTTCGCATAGTAGGTCCGATCCATGATCACTTTGTCAGTTTTGCGGCTGTCTTCGGGAATGGCCTTGGTGGCCAAAAGAGCTGCTTTCTTCGCCTTCTCTTACCTTTGGTTAGTAGGGAATGGAGGAATGGGGTACAACTATCACTACTATTACTAGAAACAGTCTTCCATTCCCTACTTACCAAAGGTAAGAAACACCAAGCCAGCTTGTGCATGAGATGTCACGGTGCACGAAGATAGGGCTGACTCAGCATCTCCGTACAAATTTGTTTGGAACAGGCACTGTTGCTACTGCTGGCTTGCTCAGTAGCCGTAGATCTGCTTCTGTCCTGCCGCAAGCGCTTCCCGAGGCAGACCAAACCCCCAACACCGAGTCCATCACGGAGGCATCGCTGTGCTCGAAAGCCCTAGGGAATATAATTACATGATCTACGAGACTATAATGTACTGCACTAGAATACAGTATCATACAATGTACTATACTAGAACATACCATTATATAATGTACTCAACTAGAACAAAAGATCATATATGGTAAGACGGTATACTATAACATCATGTAGACCCTTCGCTTCGGAGGCTTTGACACGCTCACGGCTCGGTCTTCCACAACTTCAGTCGGTGTGCGGTTTGCATTTCTTCAATGACTCCCCCGAAACCAGGAGCTCTCAAGCCGAAATACACCCTCAGGAGGGGAGGATGGATGGGTGGGGTGAGTTGATGGGTGGGTGGGTTCTGCTCGGACCCATGACTTTCGACGTAGCTCAAGTGTGCAACATTGAAAGTTCACAAGCCCTAGAAACGCAGCTACCTGTGTGGTTACTCTACCATGGTTGTTTGGTCACAGTTTCGAGCATGCCACGTGGTAGCCGCATCAACCACGTGACCAAACCAGCGTCATCGATCCTCATTTCTTACAATGAAATCGCTCCAAATCCTCTGCCTCAGCAGCGCAATTATTCATCGTAGAAACGAGTGTGTTCCTAACTTCACACTGACAACATGCACCCCTCAACCCTGAACCTTTCAACATGAAACACCTCCTTTTATAACACGTCCGAAACCTTTCATCCCCTCTCAAGCCGGTTTCGCTGCAAACCTCCACGTAGCGCCTGATCCCTGCAGCCTGCGAGCCCACAAGCCCGGCGACCCAAATTGAGGGTCGTTGGCATTTGTAGAGTCGCCCACTCTATCTATCTGTCTATCTTTCGGTCGATCTATCCATCTATACAAAGTTAGGACATGTACATGTTCCGTACATAAATATATATATATATATATATATATATATATATACAATACAGATAGATAGGTAACCGGCCTTTAAGGCTGATGCATCTAGCTATCGTTTGCAGACCTCGACGTCGCATAGAACGTCTCTCACACCTTCTTGCCAGGGTGCCGCCGCCATCTTCGACTGCTTCTTCAGCTGCGGAAAGCTAACGCCTGGCGTCGAGCCAAAGCTGCTTAGGTCTTCACGGCGCTCAACATATATATATATATATATATACACACATAATGTGTACATGTATAATTATATGTATATATATATATATATATGGATACCTGTAAACAACAGTACGTATGCATGTGTGTGTGTGTGTGTGTGTGTTTCTGCACACACCTTGGTAAAGGCACCCATCCATGTACATGCAAGCATCTTATGCAGCAATATCAAACGGAATATCACAATCAGAACCACGTGCAAACATTACAGACATATAGCGGCAAGGATGGCTATGTTACACCAAGCAGCATCGTAAAAGTACCCTGAGCGCAAAACAGTAGGCCGTTTATGGGTTGCATAAGGTCTTAGGGTTCGGGGTTTAAGGGTTAAGGGATTTTAAGATTTTGTGTAAAAGGCTTGATGGGTTTAAGGTGATCATAGGAAAGTCTCGTGGGCAACGACCAGGCGAGAAAGCATAACGAAGCGAGATGCGTTACCAATTTTGATCATACAACGCTGACAAGACGCAGACTTAAGATAGCGTTTCTCTGACCTGCCTGAAGCACTGCAGCAGGTTGCAAACATGCTTGGGGTCTAGAGCCTAGAGCAGACCACGTCGTCGACGCGTTTTGTGTCCGAGACTTTGGCAAACAAGCGGCGCGTGGTTCGAGAATAGATTCCCACCGGGATCTCCATGTCCTTCTTGCGGTCTCTCTTCTGGAATATTCGGAAACCCACACTTAAAGTCAAAAGGGCTCCAAACACTGGCCAAGTGTCGGGGGAAAGAGTCAGTGGCAGCCGCACCTGCCAGCATGCATCCCCGAAAGGACTCTCGATCCAACCGGCACTCCCAAGTGAAGGGTAGTTTCACTTGCATCGGCGATGCATGCAGGCCACCTCGCACGAAGGCTCTGATTCTTCTCTTTTTGCCGCCGCTTCAAAAAGGATCTGACACGAGCCCGCAGTGACTTCCGATTGAAGAAGTCCCAAGCGTTGGCCAGGGTTTGCCGAATGTGGGAGCCTTAATTATTAGAATAGGTTTTGGGGGCTCCGTATTCTAATTGTAGTATAATATACCCCCATACCGTATTCTCAGTATTAAGGCCCCTGTATTAAGCCAACTTCAATGAATCGACGATAGCATCCAAATAGGCCTTGTTGGCCGCCCCCTGACCAGGGCGGAGATCCACAGAAAGGGCTCCAGGTTTAGAGCGTAGCGGCTCAGGGCTAAGGGTTTATAGGGGTTTAGGGTAGCATTGAGAGGTTCGGGTTCCAGGCAAGTTCAAGCTCAAACTTTCTCTTTCTTCGGCTCTTCCATACCACGGCCTGATACTCAGGCAGCACGTGCTTCTCCGTTGCACTCAAGTAGGCTGCCACGATCACGCCTTTACTCCTTAGACTGTGGCTCTGGATTTGGGCTTTCTTTGGGCAAGTGATTTCCCCATATTTCCCCGATCAAACGACTTTGAGTCCTCAGCGCACGGCGTTGTTGCACAAGCAGCCCTAGCCCTTTCAATCAAGACAACACGTATATTCGTCTTTCTACCAGCACTTCCACGTAGGTTTCCGGCTCGCCGCGGCTCGTTCCGACATCCTTTACGTAGCCTTCCGTCATGTTGCCTGGCCTCGAGACTGCAGCCAAGGGTCAGGATGGCCTTGACGCGCCAGTATCTGTTCTGTGCCACCACCCCACTCTGTCCCATCGACCGCGCGGCTTCCGCGTTGAGAAACTTTGTCAGCACCTGCAAGGCTGAGAAGGTATCCGAAAACTGATTTTTTTTGCCAACACTCTTGACAGGCTGCGCGAAATGAGAGAGCTGATGCTGGGCCCTCGTCGGTGATGTCCTGGGAGCAGGCTGGAGTGCAAGGGACTCTACTTGGAAGTTCATGGGATAGTTTTAAGATGTTTTAAGTGGGGTTATAAGTCCTGCAACATGATTGATACCTATAGTTTCATTGACTGATACCTGTAGTTTCCCTACTTATTACCCTACTTCTAACAAGCTATGAACCCCCAAGTAGGTGAAGTCTCAGAAAACCCTCGCCCTGGCCAGCCGGAGTGCGCTTCAGGGCAAACAGTGCACTAAACACCTAGAGGTCAATGAAGATGAAGTGTAAGATGTTATGTACTACTATATTTCATATAGAATATGTGCATGTATATCTATACTATCTGATAGATCTACTCGAATCTGGTGATGTTCCGTATAGTATAGAAGCAGAGATCATGAACTTCGTGAGTTGCTACTGCCTTGAGTCTTTCAGGCCATACTGCGAAAGCCTCCCGGGACATTTCCTCCCTTTTCATGGTGCTGAATGCTGAACTTCGTTGGAGTCACCCCAAACCCTAAACCTCCCAACCCTGAACCCCGGAGAGGGGCTCATGCTGCTAAGCTCCAAACCTGGGGCCCGAAGACCTGACCGTTTGCCCGAACCCAGATTTGAAGGCTATGAACCCCGGTAAACCCCCTTATAGTATAAAACAGCCATGCAACCGAGGCTGTGAGGAATTGAAGGCTATGAACCTCTATGAAACCCCATACCAAGACCTTCTGTTTTAGCTGTACTAACGAACCCCTTTACATTTTTGCAAAAACAACCTGTACGTATGTAATTCAGAGCTGTATATATTAAGTATGAACCGCATAGAAAAGCCCTACAGCAGACATAAACAAAACCTACAAAACCTAAACCCTGAAGGGCATGACTCTGAAGTAGTCTTGGAGTTATGCTGCAGCATAGCTACACAAAAACCCATAAAACCTAAACCCTGAAGGGTATGACTGAGCGGAGTTATGGACTCTCTGCGTGGCTGAGTCGCAAGATCCAAGATTGCAGAGGCCGACTGGAGGCTGCCAACGCTTTCATTAAACAGGGAGCCACCTGCAATCCGCTAGTAGGAAGGGCTTTTTGGGGTGTAGGGTTTAGGAGGCTGTAGGACTTCTGGGCCCTATTGGATACATGGTATCGGGTTCCAGGGCTTGGGCGCTCAAACTCGGACCATCTAGGCGAGGCATGCGGTTCGAGGTCTGATGGGTGCCAGGGTTTAGGGTCTTCAGGTCTTGGGTTTAGGGCTTTAGGGCACTGTATGGCGCAGGGTTTAGACTCTAGACTGTAACATGCTACTAGCCACCTGTGATACGACGCTTAGTTTCGGGTGCTTCCAGTCCAGGGAGGTGGGTTGTTTGTTTTTGTGGTTTCCGGTGGCATGTACCATTACTAACTAGTTGCTTAGGGGTAGGAAATTCGCATAGATGTAGACCTGCCTACCGACACACAATGCATTTTCAAACCAATACAGCTTGGTGGTGGTGGTGGTGGTGGTGGTGGTGGTGGTGGTGGTGGTGGTGGTGGTGGTGGTGGTGGTGGTGGTGGTGGTGGTGGTGGTGGTGGTGGTGGTGGTGGTGGTGGTGGTGGGTGGTGGTGCTGGTGGTGGTGCTGGTGGTGGTGCTGGTGGTGGTGCTGGTGGTGGTGCTGGTGGTGGTGCTGGTGGTGGTGCTGGTGGTGGTGCTGGGTGGTGGTGCTGGGTGGTGGTGCTGGGTGGTGGTGGTGGTGGTGGTGGTGCTGGGTGGTGGTGGTGGCGGTGGTGGTGGTGGTGGTGGTGGTGGTGGGTGGTGGTGGTGGTGGTGGTGGTGGGGGTGGCGGCGGCGGCGGCGGCGGCGGCGGCGGCGGTGGTGGCTGTTGCTGCTTCTGCTGCTTCGGTATTGGTTTATAGTTCTTGTTGTTCTGTTGGTTGTGCTGTTGGTGGTGGTCGGCACGGACGCGGCGGCGGGGCATGGCAGTGGTCATCGTCGTCGTCGTCGCAGCCCTCGCCACTGAAAGTAGTTGACTGTCACTGTTTCTCAACTAATCCTTGTAGCTATATATATACATATATATATATATACAATCAGAAGACAGTGTGGGAAGGAAGCCGGGGCGAAGATGCGACGTTGTTTGTGCTTCGATCAGGAGGATCTGTACCAGAGCCTTATGCTACCTTCAGCTAGCCTGCAATAGCTTGCTCCATGGCGTCCGCGCTCTGGAATGTCTGCGTGTTGGGTGTCAGGAAAGGCCTCAGCTGTCCCGCCCGAACGCACCAGAAACTGCTGCGGTGTTCCAGAAGAGGCTGTTTCTGGGCTGCTCAAAGGCACAGCCCTGCATACAATAGTGTGGCCCTGCTGGGACTTTAGGGACGTCGAAGGATTTGAGGGCAAACCATGATTTCCTGCCAACACAACACCAACAAACACGCAGGGGGCTCTCACGAGAACAGGTTTCATCAAGTTTGCGAGCGTCCAGGTGTTCGGCAGCTTGCAGGAGGGCATCCGAATCCCCGAGCAACACGGAACCGGCGGGTGTACGTACAGCGAGCGCTTCGCGGTCACACTAACCGCATCATACCGCATCCTCCGGCCCAACCTCCAAACCCCACACTGCTAGAGGAATCGATGTCATGTGTGTCTCATTGATGTCTCCTGCCAGACAAGGTACCTCGGTAGAAACATGCAGGACCTGAATCACCAAATCGATGATCAAATCCAGCATGGGCACCCCAGCTATGGAACACGAAAATCCTCCACTCTAGCAGTGGTCTTTGGTTTAGGACGCGAGGTGAGCTTCGGGTTTGGACGACTGTGGGGCATGGAGCTAACCGCGGAGTATGAGCTTTGGGGGTTCGGGTGTGGGCTTGGACTTTCGGGCTCAAGTCGTGGGACTCGGGTTTCGCCCGTAACAGGTTTGGGGTTCCAAAGGGTTTCGAGGTCGTGGGGCTTAGGGAACCCATATAGTCTACCGGGTCATGGCTCAGTCCAGCCCACAGCCGAGAGGCAGGACCAACTCAAGAGCTACTTGCTCCTTCGTGAGCGGAGCCTGCGTTACCTTCGTCTGGCAGTCGAGCTTTGGTGCTTTTTTGGCTGGAAGAGTTTAAGTTTAAGCCGTCGGGGGTGATCCTTGCACCCACTAGATTCTTGAAGAATTCCTTTAACACTTGGACGGGGTTTGGTCTCTACTGTCACTTTTCGGAGGGTCTTGCTTTCGCTCCTGATCCAGCTCTTGCTGCAGATCTTGCCGCGGACCTTGCTCCTGCTCATGCTTCTGCACTTGCTCTTGCCCCTGCTCCTGCTGTTGCTCCTAGTTTGCTCTTGCTCCAGCTCCTGCCGCGGCTCTTCATCGAAGGCGGGGATGATAGCAGGCGGAGAGTGCTGGTATAATTAAGGGTGGATGTTTGATCAAAGGGGTAATTGGCTGTAGGTTTCTTTGCGTATAAGGTTTCGGGGTGTCCCAAATTTCAAAAGCGGCTTGGCTTGGTCTCATGGCTTCGGCCTGCATGCTGCGGACCACCCCACATAGCAATGGTGTACGACTACAACTACTACCACCACCACCACCACCACCACCACGACTACTATATACTACTACTACTACTACTACTACTACTACTACTACTACTACTACTACTACTACTACTACTACTACTACTACTACTACTACTACTACTACTGCTACTGCTACTGCTACTGCTACTGCTACTGCTACTTCTACTGCTACACATACTGCTACTGCTACTGCTACTCCTACTACTACTACTACTACTACTACTACTACTACTACTACTACTACTACTACTACTGACTACTACTACTACTACTACTACTACTACTACTACTACTACTACTACTACTACTACTACTACTACTACTACTACTACTACTACTACTACTACTACCAGTATTATTAGTTGAGTACCGCGCCATCTGTTTAGCACAACTGTAAATGGATTTTCGTTCTGTCCAACGACCCCTTACACATAGGAACTCCTAGATTGAAGCCCCATGTGTTACTGTTGATACTACGGTCGTACATATGTGACAATCCCCGTGAGCCATCGTAAATCCTAATGTGGGAAGCTGATTAAGAAACCCTGGGCCTATAGCCCCTAAAACAGTAGGGTTCATATACGGAACCCTAATAAATGCCCAAGGTTTCTTAATCAGGTTCTTACATTATTATAGTGCCCCTATAGGTCCCTTGTGGTAACCCTTGAAGGGGTCTATTTAAAGGAACCCTAAGCCATCGCAAATCCTACCAGAAGGTGAAAATTACCGTACTTTTCCTATACACGGGACCTAGCCTCGAGCCCCAATCAAGCCCCACTAACCGAAACACAGGACCAATACCAAAAAGCCAAGCCCTAGAAAGGAACCATAGGAAGAATACTAAAAAGTCAAGCCCTGCCCCACGAAGCATAGGAATAACACTGAAAATCCAAGTGCTACCAAGGAACCATAGGAATAATGCTGACAATAATCAAAGCCCTACCCTACGAAACAAAGAAATAATACTAAAACGACAGAAAGAAGCCTCTGACCAGGAGCTGCTCTGCAGATTCTGGACTGAGCCGGAGAAGCGATCAAGTAGCCTCAGAGTTTAGGGACACAGGGCATGGTGGAATAGAACATATATCTTTGTATGTATGTGTATATATATATATATGTATCGTGAATGCACACACACATAAATAAATAAATATATATATATATATATATATATGTATGTACGTATGTATAACCGTAAATACGTACACATACATACATACATATATACATACATATAAATACGTACATATGTACAAATTGAATCGCATAAAATAGTATTGGCAGAGGGGACCGGGCGATCCAGGTCCTCCCGTTCTCTTACCTGCCTCAATTCAGCTGCGCAGGGACACTCTTTCACCTGCTTCACCCGAAGGATCCATGAACCCATATAGTATATACTTTGGCCTTCAAGTTGTCCCTCTTTCGGTACTTTGGGGCCAAATTGTGTGCTACTTAGGTACCTGGACCCTTAGGGTCAAGTCCATTTTCCCGCCTTTCGCATTCGTCGCAGCTGCCTCCAACTTGTTGTTGACAAGGAAAGGAGGAAAAAACGATTGCATCCGCATGTACTGCGGTTCAGCCCAACATTCTCCGGCAGGACATGATGGGACCCGCGAAATGTTGCATGGGCTACAAGTGCAAAATCTTTGTGCTAGACGCGGTCCTGGTTACCACTTGTTCTCTAACCCCTTAAGCAAAAGTCCCTGCCATACCTTGTTATGATGCTGAGAGCCGACACAGACCTTGCAAAGCCCCATGGCCCTTAATCGGTCCAACTTCCCTCAGTTGCAAACCTAAACCCGACCGCGCGAAATATGCCACACCTGTGACATGATGGCCAGTCCAAATGGCCTGGCATGTAGCGTACATCAGAATAGTTTCCACCGCGACGGCTGAAGCTGACATCTTCGATGCTTTGCACTATGCTCTGCGATTTGGGAGTTTCCGAAACTAGGGGACCCTGATGTAGCACCCTACATAGTGGGATCCTTATTATTATTATTATTGTTATAAGGAACGCAAAACAAGGTACCCCTAGTTTTCGGAAACTCCCGTTTAAGCTCTTGCACTCATCCAACTGGTGTGGGAGCCCAACAACTCAATCGTACCCCAAGCGATTGGTGCTTCACCGCCGCGGAAAGTCAGCTTCATACAGGTCGAACAAGGGTTTACTTGTCGGACCACTGTGACCACTCAAAAGAGCGCGGCGACCCCACGACACATGCCCGCAGGAAGAAAACCCACGGGTTTTTTCCATGGCCCTCAACGGTTTTTGTCGGAGCCATGGGGTCTCTTTGGGGGAGCCGGAGCTTCGAAGAAGGGGAAAGTATGGAAACTTTACCGGCGCAGCGCTCCACACTCTGGTGCCGGATATATGCGATGTAGGGCAAGGCCCAGAGAGAGCGTCGCAAAAGCGAGATCGGCTTTGGGGTTCTGTACCACGTTTCAGTCTATTGAAACACGGCCATGATGAGCCGTGAGTGACACTCTCCGAGACCATGCGCCAACTCGGAACTGCTTCACGGCATAACTGCCCCATGCATTGCGAAACATGAAACGATTACGGTGATCTTCCCACAACACACAACCCGCACTATCATCTGGAACCAGCGACATATTCCCGCCTTTGCCTCAATGGTCAACACATCTGCATGGAAACCGAGCAATCGCCGAGCACAAGCTCCGGCCGTGACTCTGGCAGGCAGCCGGGAAGCCAAGACTCGAAATGGCCTATATAGCATACCTGACTACCAAAGATTCGGGGAAACGTGATGCTCCTGGCGAACTGGCTTTTCACGAGGTGCCCAAGCCTCGTGGCGTTGACGCCTTCCAGCGGCCTTCTTTGCTGCCTTAATCTCCGCGGCAATACGATTCCTCCTCCGGCGAATCTCATGCGGGCGGCAGACGTGGCAGTGGGTGCAATCGTCACCCATCCTGCAGCCATCTCCGCTGCGTGTGAAGAAAAGGCAAGGATAGCAGCAGCCGTTGTTGTGTTGCTCAACCATGCGCAATGGAAACGGACCCGAATGCCTGTCGGCATGTTGCGGCACAAGTTTGAGCTTCTCCCCTTCATCCTTCTTCCCGACCGCCTTTACCTCTCCAATACGCTCGACGTCTCCTCCCATGTCTGCGGATCCATGTGGGTGGACGACGAGCCCGGGAAGCAGGGGCTCTGGCCAATGTGGCGCAGCCATGGCCACGCTTGCCATCTCTGACGTCATGCCCACTGCGGGCACTGCGAGGTTGGGGTGGAAGATCGGAGTGCCACGAGGAATGGGCTCTGATGCCTCTTGGCCCAGAAATGCACCGAAGCTGTCCGCTTTCTCCCTCCCCTTCTCGAAATCAAGCCCAAAGCTGGGGAGGATGGACATGGACATGCTACGGCCCTGCAGCCCCTGGCTGGCCATCTCATCATCAGTGGTCACATCAGGGATAAACTCCAAGAATGTCCGTGACTCCCGCACGACAAACCTCTGGTCCTGATCTGGCTCCTGGCGCGGCTCTGCCAGAACAGCATAGCCTGTTGCGGGCTCTTCTTCGAGGTCAAAGCCCAGACTGGGGAGGTCCGGCATCGTGCGAACTCTGGGTTGCATGTCTGCGATTTCCACGACTTCCAGAAACGTCCGGGTGACCCGCAGGGCCTGTGCGGGCTCCCAAGCAGCGCTGGCGAGGGACATGGCGAATGATAAAGCGAAGGGAGAGTGGAAAGGATGCCTGAGGCTTCAACAGCAGAGCTTCACCTGATCGAAGTTGCCTCCCCTTGCTCTACCAGAACTTTGCACGATGACAAATCTAGCTAGCAGCTCGCAGGCATGAATACGGCATGAGCAGCAACCATCAGAAGAAGCACGACTTCTTCAGACAGCTTTGTCGGCATAGCAGCACTTGCTTTGCAACTTGCTGTCGAATCCCACGCCCTACGTGCCTAAAACCGTCCTACAAATCGGCCGAGCTCTCTGCACCAAGTGTTCTGCCAATATTCGCAGGGTTCGATGTCCCAGATCGGCCAGGCACACTGCAACCTTAACCCTGAAGCCTATGACAGCTCACTGGCCGAGGAATCAGGCTGTGCGGCTCCTCTGTACCAACGCCGAAACTCTTTACGATGAGTGGAGGCTTACATTGCCAATGCCACTCTCCCCTGAAGCGATAATGTCCCCTATGCCATAGCCCCGTACACCACAGAACCCAACCTCGTGCAGCCTTTCGCATCAGCTTCCCATACAGGACAGGACAGGACAGGAAAGGCTAGGACACGACAGACACACACACACACACACATTCCTCAATTCTGAACCAGACAAACAACAGATGTCGACCAACAAACAGAAAGAAAAAGACAGACTGCAGGAGGTTTACAAGTCCGAAACCCGGAAGCCAAATACCTTTAACCTAAACCCTTTTACCCACGCTTGATTGGAGCCGTCCCTAAACCCTGTTGCAACTAAACCCTACAGCCCTAAATCCTAAACCCTTGTACAACTAAACCCTAAAGCCCTCCTGAAGCCATATAAACCCTAAATCCTAAACCAAAGACCGCCCCAACGCCGCAGCCCAGCCGCTCGCTGAGTTTCAGTTTCTCTGCCTCGGAACCACCGGCTTTGGAAGGATTAGGGTTTAGGGTTTAGGGCACTTCTCTGGCAAAAAGAAGTACAGGGGGCCTTTAGAATTAGAATCGTTTAGCCTGCAGGGCTGCTTTAAAAGATTCGGTCTTGGGGCATAGGCTACTAGTATATTCGTAAGAGGGAACCCGAAGGAATCGTACTGTATCACATTTTCTTCAGGTGCTTTGGCTTGCACATCGAAGGTTTCTGGGAGTGGGCCGGAAGGTAGAATCTTCGAGCTCCTTTTCGTAGCCTTCCGGGGTGGTGCGGCCCGGCCTTGTTGCATTCCTTTCTGGGTCTCCGTCTCTTGAGGCATGGTCCGATGTGAAGTCTCGAGGCCTCCTATAGTTATACTACTTGGAGGTTCATGGTTAGTTAAAGTAGGATAAGTATGGTTATATCTTATATTTAGGGACTTATAACCCCACTTATAACTACCCATGAACCTCCAAGCATACCCTAAACCCTTTGAATTATTATAGATCCCTTTAAAAGGGACCCTTAAAGGAACCCTTATAACTACCCATGAACCTCCAAGCAGAGGGTCTCAGGGCTGAGCGGCTTCGGGCCGAAAGTCCAGGGCCAGGGTTGGGCTCGAAATTCACAAGCTTTGGTTTAGGGTTTAGGGTTTAGGATTTGTTTTTTGAGTTTAGGGTTTAGGGTTTAGGATTTTTTTTGAGTTTAGGGTTTAGGGTTTGGGGTTCAGTGTTGAGGTCATCCTTCGTCTTGCCCCTACCCGTAGGCCACATAGTAGCTCCTTTTTGGGACTACCTTATGGAATTCTAGATATGAACCCCAAAAAGGAACTACTTTGGGGCCTTTGGGTAGTCTGAGAGATGACTGATTTTGGACTCTGCGGCCTTCGCTGCTACTTCTAAGGCTTACGTGGAGGCTCGTGGTTAGTCCTAAGTACTGAAGGGTAATGCCAACAAAAAGGATAACAAAAGCTATGAAACACGTTAAAGGGTTATTTAACCCCACATAGCTACCCATGAACCTACCAGTTACGGCTCAAGGTGCGTTCCTCACCTTCAAGTCTTGCTCGTGGTGTACCGCCGGCTTTCGTCTGCTGCAATGCCATTTCGCCGAAATTCGCAAGATGTACCCGAGCACTGTGAATTGTGAAGCTTTGCTCTTTCTCGGTAAGTCAAGCGAGCAATGTGCTTGAAAACCCTACAGCTCCCGAACCAAAACAAATTCAAAGGCTCAAATGGCACCCGCAGGGGCCTCCAAAGTGGCAATGTCGTCAAAGCCCTGTGAGAGGAAGGCGCTAGCAGAAAGCAGGGTTTCGCTGGTGTCAACCTCGGATGCATCAAGTGGGTCGTAGGCTTCGGAGTAAGGTTAATCTTGCGCAGACATCCCTCTAATTTGATTAGACCTGTCGAACTTCACACGCCGTTTTCGTGTCAGTGGCTCCCATACAAACCGAAACTCGATTTACGAAACCCTGTTGGCCCAGTGTTTCGGGTCGCAGCTGCTAGGTCTGATGAACCCAAAAACACGTAGGAAGATTTTATTGGGAATCACGACAGGCAATCATTGAAGACCTGTAGTCGCAAAGCCACACGGGGCTCCATGGCTACACACACATGTATATATATATATACATACATATGCACATGTGTGTACACACTTTGTATGTGTGTGTATATACATATATAATCATATATATATACATACATATACACTGTATATTTGTATATCCGGTAAGTCCTCGGAAGAGTATCCCTGGCTTCAAGACTCCAAAGCTACCTCTGACTACATGCCGCATCTACATTGTACATGACGATTTCGAGCCGAAGCTGCTAGATGCATTATGCCGAATCGCACAGTACCAACTTCAAAGGGCAGTCAGTGAGCGCCACCGCTGGACATCAAAAGCGCAAAAGTGCCACTTCATCATACGAGCTTCCAACGGCTTCCAGGACTTCGGAACCACCATTTCCAATCCTGGGACGCTAGGCAGTGTTGAAGCTTCACCGTGTCTGCAAAGCATCATGAGCAGCTTCGAGCTGGTAGGCCGGCATCATGGGCATCGTCTGGAAACCGTCTGAGTCTGAGCTTGAAAGGCAAGCTCATAATTTCTGATGAACGATGGGCCAGCATGTAGGCAGCACGGGAAAAGCACCCCCCAGATTTACATGTTCGCCAGGCTAGGGATCAGGTCTGTATTGCTCCGGGAGTCTTCGGCGATGCTAGCTTGGAATGGTTTTCAAGGGTGGTAACCAGCCGGCCCCTGAAGCCCTTTTAAGCTGTCCTATGGCCAGAGCAGATTATGGTGGTCTGAACGATTGGAATTGATTCTTGGGAACACTATGCACAGTATAACATCGCATAACATCATGGGGGCTATGAAGGGATCGTGTCTCTGATTATGCAGACATCTATACTATCGAGTGCCCAGGGGCGGCCCCGGTTGCTGCGAAGCGTAAGCAGATCCTGCAAACAATGTGCCCAAACACCATCCCAAAAAGAGTCTTCATCCTTCTGATCCTTTGCAGCGCAATGACTACACAAGCCAAGTACTCTCTTGATCATGGCTTTGCAGCATACTATGTTACATGAATGTTAGTTGCGGTATGATCTCCTGTGCCATTGGGTGTTGCATACACAGAATCAGAGAAGCAGGGCGTCTTCGTTGGCAGTGAGTACCTGGATTCGCCAGGTATATGTACTATGAAAGACACGCATGATTCACTTCGGATCGTTGTTTTTGCGTATGCATGGAGCTGCCGGGATAGCAGAAGGCACGTACCTACTTTGCCGTCTTCAGATCTACAAATTTCGGGCCATTCGGTGCGGGTCCTCGGTCTCCGCCGCGGAAGCCAGAGGCCAAGCGACAGCAGCTCCCAGACCCAGCTTTCGAAGCTCCGCGCGGGGCACGGCGAAGCAGGCATGCAGCAACGATCCTGGCCAGGGTTATGCATGTTCTGTGCACATAATGTAATATGTAAATGCGTGCAGGACGGTATTGTGCGTATGTACGTAGGTTGCAAGTATGTAAGCAAGCAACCAAGCAATTAAGAATGCATGCTGGCAGGCATGCATCTAAACCGTGTGTGTATGAAGATGAGTAAACATGAATACACTAAGCGCAATAGGCAAATGCATCGACGAATTGTTGAAAGGCTGACAGAAGTAACAAAGTCATACAAAGAGATTGGAAATGACTAAACCTACCTACTCATTAACTAACCATAAAAACCACGAAGGACAGGAAGAAAGACGCATTGGATCTACATG
Source organism: Symbiodinium sp. CCMP2592 (assembly GCA_905221615.1). NCBI lineage: Eukaryota > Dinophyceae > Suessiales > Symbiodiniaceae > Symbiodinium > Symbiodinium sp. CCMP2592. The sequence continues at coordinate 574,614 of CAJNDT010003780.1, forward strand.
AAATGACATCAAAAATCATGAAATGAAATGGAACAACGGGCTAATGACAGAATGGAAGACGACATGAATGAGCGAACGAATGCGTTCATGGACGGATGGATGACTGGCTGGCTGGATGGATGGTGGATGAATGAAAACAAATGATATGCATGTACACATATGTAGATATCGATAGACAGTCATTACATATCTTCTTGTTATATTACCAGTACTGCTGTTACACATGTTGTTATTCGTATCGCTATGATGATAATTCGGTTCGGGGGCCGAACTCGACCACTGCGTTTTGCTCAGTTCAGGTCCGCCTTCCCCACGACATCACTATCAACTCTGGCGCTTAGGGGCGTTGTCGTAATTCGAACCCTAAGAAACACCAGCCCCTTTCCTTTCACAAACCTATAAAACCCAATCCAAAAAAACAAAAAAAAAAAAAAAAAAAAAAAAAAAAAAAAAAAAAAAAAAAGATATTTCAGTGCTCTTCCAGAATAACATTAGAAATACACACGAATGGGAGAGTTCTGAAAGAATGGTTTTGTTGTTTTTTTTTGATTTTTTTTGATTTTTTGTTGTTTTTTGGTATTGTTTTTTTTGGTTTCGACGCTTTGAGACACGTTGGCTACGTGACAGACAGTTCAATGAATCGCTGCGCGTTCCAAAAGAAGCCGATGCGTGTCAGTCGTGTGCTACATCACATATATCGCTCATGCATCACTGGTCTCACTCATGCCGTATACAGTTTGTGATTCGCGGTGTTCCGTACTCAAGCCTAGTATAACCTAGTTCTATTTTCCGGTGACTCATATCTGCACAGCAGTCGCGATTCATGACAAGCTTCCGGTGGCCTCCTCAATACTTATTAAAATATCTTGGTTGGAAAGGACTGTAGTGATACAAAATGAAACTAACGTGCAACCTCTCACCAACTGAACTAGTATCATTCCAACCACTATATTAAGTAATCTCTTTAGTCTTGTACTCTACTAGGCTTAAACATTAGAACCACTGAGATGTAATGATGTAAGCCTAGAACACACATGAGAAACTTAGACAACTTGATTTGTATTAACCTCTACACACAGCTAACCTAGACCATTCATGCCAATGCCACTACCTATAGCAGTTCATCTAGTGTTAGTAAGTCATTTTAATACAGCACAAGACAATACATATAATAGTCCTAATGGGGTAGCAATGATTGTACTTAATGGTAAGACATAATGGAAAAGTGCAACAACATAATAAGAGTCATGAAAATCTATATCAAAAGCAGCACTAATTACCAAGTATAATACCGGTTGAACCACCTATTGTAAACAGACTATATGAAAGATATACTTTAACAGTTAACATTAGTTGTGAAATAGTATCAGTAGACATGCATTACTTGTCCAGGATGTAGAATACCAACTACATGATCGTAACGAACAAGTTGGTAATGATCATATAACCAATGTACTAACCTGTAAAGTTAGCTCTTGTATCACTGTTGCATACTAGTTGTAAACATATGATGTGTCCAAACTAATTTATCCTAATAGACAAAGACAACTCATAGCCTCATAGCTCAGGTTATCCGATTATAGACAAGTTAACCAAAGACACTAAACATGCAATAAGCCAGTTATTGTTAAACTATTGATTATCGAATGCTGGAAGGGTAGACTTCTGGATTCCCAAAGAACTTAACCAAACATTGATAGAACATAGCATCACCTCCAAATATGAACCAAATGCTATTGTATTAAGTGCATATCTGTTAATTCTTAATTAGTGAAGCATCGCACCTGTTAAGATTGGTAGAACTATTAATAAGATAGATGATGTAGTCGTAACTGATCTAGTTATATGTTGGTTATGTAGCTTAACATCAACCTAATGATTGCACAATGTGACAAGTATTAAAGAAATAATATAGATGTTAATGTTGATGACAGAGCTGATATAGTTAAACTATAGATAATAAGATTGATACCGCGCACATACACACACACACACACAATTCTCAGCATATTCCTAAAAATATGCAAAACGCAGCGGTCGACTTCGACCCCGTAACCGATAATTCTTATAACTGTTGCACGGAACATGCTACTAATAGCAATAGCTGTTCTCATTACAATTATAGTTGTCATTATCCTTGTCGGGTATTACCGTCAAGACTATGATTATGTACATACTGACATACCTGTACTATGTATATATTTATATGCATACACACACTCATGTCTGTAAATAAATAAAAAAAATATATATATATATATATATATATACACACAGTCGAAATCTATTTCTACAGGCTGGAGCTTCTCATGACTTTGGAACCATCCATTTCAGCATTCATTGCTGCACCATCACGGTCGTGGTCATGCGCAGTTGCTTTTAGGCAAGCCTTACGGGCGGGTATAGGCTATGGCTTTGACATGCTTTGACGAGGGCTTCTTTAGATGTGAAAATCCGAAAACCTCTACCACGCATCTCGAGGTGCAGCTGAAATTATGCGAGACCACACCAAACAAGGGCCAGCCGGTCCCCTGGTTCACCAGTGCCTGCGCTGCAAGCGAGCACCAATGCGAATGCTCTTCGGAGACGGCGCATCGCAGCGCCGCGCACGGGTTGTTCTGAAGAGGACACTGGGGCCTAGGGTGCCCCTGTCCGAAAAAACAACAACCAAGAGCAACCAGTAAGCCTGTTCCAACCTTTCATCTTGATGATTTGGGTGGCTCCGTTTCCCTGCACCACATGCTTCTTTTGCTTGGCTCCGGCCTAAAATGGCTGCAGGACAAAACGAGCACTGCTCTCTATTCCGGCTGCACACGGCGGGCCCTGGCATTCCCGCGAGATTGCAGGCAACTACTCCTCTTATCAGGGATCGGAGCCCGAAGCCCTGAAGTGCAAGCTTAGCTTGGTGCCTAGATCTCATCTTTAATCCTAAGGCTCTAAGGACTCATACTACATAAGGCTTTTGAGCCATTTTGAGTTGTGAGCCTTAGTAAGAGTTCTGGCTGCGCCTTGGCCCGCTGCTCCACAGGCTTCACATACCTGGGGTAGCTGATCAGCAGACAGCCGTAATCGCAGTTCTTCACCGGCAGCTTGCCTTCTGAAGCCCTTTTTTGCAACTGAGCCTGGGGACTAACCAGATCCTTGCATCACGGCCTTTCGTGTTCACCTTCTGAAGCCATAAGCTCTGCACAAACTCGAAGCCCTGCACCCTCAACCCTAGGCCGGCTGCCTTCAGTGCCAGATCCCGAGCTGACCCGGAACCCAACAAATATCCGCCCGCGACTGCTTCCACGGAAGTTGGCTTTAGGGGTTTAGGGCAGGCCTCAGTACCCCAAAACCCCAAAACGATCGAACACCGCGAACAGATGATGAAGGCCTGAAAACCTTGCACCCCTGAGTTCTCTCCGCCTCTGCCGACTGCTCTCAGCTGTGTGCTCATGGGGCTTAGGGCTATAGCAGTTTCAGCTGCAGGGCTAGTTTGGGAGCAGGAAACGTGAGGGAAGAAGGGGCCGAACTCTATCAGACTCCTTCTCTTCGTCAGCATTATCTGGATGATCACCCCTTGGGTCTCCGTCTAGTGCTGCTACTGCCATGACATAAACACCATGCTCCACATAGTCTCGGACTCTGGGACACTCTCTCTCTCTCTCTCGCTCGCCCCCCGGTTGGAGTCAATCTTCATTCTGATGATGGCTCTTTCCGCCCCTTCTCGCTGGCCCTAAACACCAAACCAGACCAGAGACCCCAACGCCCAGGAGACCAATCCCCTAACAGCCCGGAAACCATAAAAACTCCAACGCCGCGCCATATTCCTTACAAATGCAAACTCTAGACCCAACGCCCTGGAACCTCAAGTTCCACTCCGCAGTTTCCCGGAGTCGCATTCTGAATGCTGCCAACAGCACAGCCGGGTCTGCTGCAACAGCTCTGCAATCGTCACAAGGCGCACTGTTGGGCTGCTACCTGGGGGTGGAGTAGGGTTCTTTTACGGTTTCCTTTAAACGGGTTGTACAAGGGCCAGTATAACTTATCACGGCTACCATTAAATCACCAAAAAGATTTAATTTTGCGGCCGTAGTGAACCTGCTCATTATTGATCGCAGCATGATCACTTTCCTATTGCGATTATGAGCACGAGTATTATTACGATTGGATCCTTAGTATTTCATAGTCGCGACCGTAGCGCCTGCAGTTTCGTCTCCTCCCAATCATTGTCGTTTTCATCCCTGTCCGTTTCCTTCTTCACACCGTTACCAGCAGAGTTCAGGTGGTCATTTTGGCCACCGTTCATCGCTCACAAAATGTCTCTGTCTCTTAATCCTTGCTTTTGGCTCCTATCGTCGATCGTGACTCAGAAGCCGATAAGCACCCAAAGTGCGACACCCAGCTCTAACGCCCAAAGTCGTGTTCGGCTACGGCATATGCCCTTCAGAGAAGGCCCAACAGATCGAACGGCTTGTCAAGATAACCACATACTGTATGTATGTATGTATGTATGTATATGTATATATATATATATGTATATATAACATACATATATGCGTATAAACATATACAGATATAGAGAACGGCTCCCACACCCTCTCGCACGAAGACAATCAAGTCTTACTTCTTCTGACCTCCCGTTTCGGCTCTTTTTTTCTCCAGCCGTGTGGCATGTCAAGGCCTGCCAGGGCCCAGGATTAGCGGCCTCGCCCACCAGAGTCACCAAGAGCTGGGTGTCGGTGGCCTGGCGGTTTACCGTAAGCTGCGGTTTCGGCCGTGCTGTCCCTCCGTGGCAGGGTTTGGGATATCCGCCCTTCACGGCCCTCAACCCCCGATAACTTCTGTCTGCTCGGCAAGAGAGCGCAACCGTGTCGGCCGGATTTCGTAAGGTACTCAGGTAAACATGCACCCGGGCAGGATTTTGCTCTTCTTTCTAAGGAGCCTCGTCTGCACTTGCCGCCTTCGACGAACACTGTCGATGTATGTGCGGCATCTTAAAAAGCCCAGTTGCCCAAGCTTATGTAAAGACCTTACGGACCTTAGATGTGTGGGTGGGCATGCTGCACAAGAGTGCCGGCATCGCGGACATTCGTCCATCCAAGGTTAATCTGTGGAACATTTGCAGTACATGTCAAGGCTGTCAAATTGTTGTTTGGCCACATGCGACCGTCTCTATCTATTACAGCATGCACTGTGAGGACCCGGGGTGCAATCAGCAAAACCCAACAAGATTGCGCCGTATCCATCATGCTCCAGCACGACCTCATCTATGGATTCAAGCCGATTCCTGGCTAGTCATAGGCCTTTCAGCTAGAGCTTGGAACTTGCTGTAGTTGCTGCCAGGCTCGGTTGAGGAGGGTCGAAGAAGGAACAAGGCGGTGACTGGCCTCCAGCTGCTTCGTACCTTATAGACAAGCTGCAATGACCAGTTGAACCCGTTTGCTACTCATGTAGTATGTTCAGAGGTTTAGGGTTTAGGGGTTTACGCTCTCGCAACTCGGACATGCCTGACGAGGTCTCTGGTGCTGTGGGGTTTGGGTTGGAAACAGATCTCACTTACAGAGCAGCTGCGCCCTTGAAAGGCGATCCAACCTCCTCCTTAAGTACTGCTTCTGAAGACAGGTAAGTACAGCGATTGTTTTGAGGTAGCACCAGGACAGCCTCAACTCTGTAGGTTTGAAACTCCCGCTGCCAACAACTTTCAGTACTCAACTCTGCGTCGTCAACCCCCACGACTTGAACCCCTGTACCGGTAATCTCTGAACCCCTCGACCCCTGAGCCCGAAACCTCAGAACCCTAAACCTCAATCCCTTGTTCAGCACAGGCTTTGGGTGTGCGCCGGCAAACCCAAACCCTGCACCTTAAACCCTAAACGCCAAACCATTTTCTCCGAGTCTCCCTTCAGGCCCCCTTTAAGACCCGCTTCAAGGATCCGGAATGTCAACTTTTTTCAGAGTCTCTCTTAAGTCCCCCTTTGTATACGCCGCCTTCAAGGATCCGGAAGGTCAGCTTGTTTTCAGAGTCTTTCTTAAGTCCCCCTTTGTAAGCCACCTTCAACCCTAAACCCTAGACCCTACGCCTTCAACTCTAAACCCTAAACCTTCAAAGATCCGCAAGGTCTCTGTGCGCCGAGAGGCATTCCAGGAGATCGGGGTCTCCAAACTGAGCCGAGGACCTCGGCTTTTATCAAGGCTTAGGGTCTTAGGCTTCTTTTTTCGTATGGGCTCCTTTAAAGGGTGTTTAAACTTTTTCTGTTGTATGGGCTCCTTTAAAGGATCGACAGGGGCTTTATAAGGAGGGTTTAGGGGTATAGGTCAAGGGTTCAGGTTTTTGATTTCTTCTTTTAAGGGATGCTTTAAGGGATCTATAGGGGTTTGAGAAGGTGGGGATTCTTAATGAAGCTTTAGGGCTTTAGGGGGATCTTCTACGGGCTCCTTTATTGGCAGGTTCCAACTTTCAGGGGTTTTATAATGAAGGTTTGGGGTTTCAGGGCTCCTTGAAGCGATCTGCATGGGTTCTAATTACAACAGGTTCTGTATAGAAAAACAAGAGGTTTAGGGGGGTCGCAGTTTGTTTTTTAAAAGTGCTGCTTGCGGGGATCTTCACGGGTGCTGTAAGGGTTGTATAATAAAGGTTTAGGGCTTTTGGGTGCTCTTCAAAGGCTTTAAGGTTTTTGTTTGCGCACCCCTTCGCTGACTAGGCCGGGCTGCAGGGAAACTACCAAAAAACCCTTCGCTCCTCTTGTTCAAGGCTTCGTGGCAAGTGCACAAGAATAAACCTCATAATTACAAACCCCCCCCCCCCCCCAAACCAAACAAACCCTCTGAACCCCTGACTCTAAACCATGACTCACGCCATGGAGCGCGTGGGTGATTAGCACAATGGTCTTGTTGTACTTCAAATCCTTGGTTCTGGGTTTGTCCGAGTTTGCACGGCAGGGTCAGATATGTAGGGGCCAGCAAAATGTTAGTTTGTGGCTTTGGGGAATGCTGTATCAAAGCATAACTGACTATATAGAGACTATACGGGGATATGCTTCCGTTATATAAGGTTATAAGCAGGACTTATAATCACCCATATTACAGGAATTATGTAACTTCACTTATCATTACTTATCAGGAACCTATGAGTAGGATTCAAGGTTTGTGGTCTAGGGTCAGAGAAGAAGCAGTGTAAACCAGGGAGTATGGCACCCGCCGTCTCTGGCCGAGAGCGACAGAATCAGTCTGCAGTCAGAACAATAGTAATAATCGGGAGTCGAATTGGAAGACCGTCAGAGTCGCCGACAACTTTGCTGACTTTACATCACACGTCAAGGGACTCACATCACGTCCTACCCCGAACCATTTAAACTGTTATTTTGGGAGTCTGGAATGGAAAACCTCCTGAACCTCCTAAGTTATGGACGGACTCGACATGGCGCAAACTTGAGGCAGCTATCTGCAAATATCTAAAGAGGGACACCTCAAAATCACAACATTTCTGACCTGAAAACTTTACCCCTCGCGTGGCTTGAGCTGGAGTGCCTTCGTCCGCTTGATCAGAAGGTCCAGAGCCACGATGAGGGCATTGACGGAATCAGAGCTCTGTCCGCCCGAAGGTGCCTTGAACCTCGAAGGCAAACCGGAACCTATCCACAGCCAGATGCCCTCCACCAGAGAAGTCCCAAAATTCCTAGAACATCCTATCCACTTCCAGAAGCCCTCCACCAGAGAAGTCCTAAAATTCTGAAAGCTGTAAACCCACTGAACCATGAGCTCCGAAAGCCAGGGTTTGGGATTACTGGCCATGGTTCGACGTCCGGAGAGAGAGAGAGAGAGAGAGAGATAGAGAGAGAGAGAGAGAACGAGAAGAAGAGAGAGAGAGAGAGAGAGAGAGAAAGAGAAAACTCTCTGTCTCTCTCTCTCTCTCTCTCTCTCTCTCTCTCTCTCTCTCTCTCTCTCTATATATATATCTCTCTACTGGCAGCGGCCATCTGTTATATCTGCGAAGCAGAGGCAAGGGTTCTGCAGTCGCTACAGCAGCAGGGGCCCCGGACACGCTGGTGAGCGCGTCCACGTATGGCACGTCGATCTTGCGATCTCTGCAGACATACACGTTGGCGTAGCCGTCGTCCTCCATGCAATCTGCGGTGCTAAAGCTAAAGATGGGTGACGGAAGTCTCAGCACTAGCACTCGTGGCACCAGGACGGGCCTATGCAAACGAGCCCTATATATATATATATATATATATATATGTGTGTGTGTGTGTAAACACCAAAAACAGAAGCTCAGCGAAATCAGTTCGAAGCCTGAGGAGCTCTGTGGAATTGTGTGGGTCTGTGCGGGTCTGGCACACTCGAACAGCCAGCATCACGAACATCAGCTGCGACTTGCTTTGGCCCCAAAAAGAACGAACATATTTGGGTCAGGCACACACGAATGGCCAACATCACCATCATCAGCTTGGAAAATGTGGGTCTGGCACACACAAACCGGCAGCATCACGAGCATCAGCTTGGAATTATGTGGGTCTGGCACACACGAACGGCCAGCATCACGAGCATCAGCTGCGAATTGCATTGGCCTCACAATCAACAGGTCAGCATCGGCACACATGCACGGCCAGCATCACTAGCATCAGCTGCCCGGTAATCAGCAAGTCAGAATCACAGCATCAGGTGGGAATTATGTCGGTCTGGCACGCACGAACGGCCAGCATCACGAACATCAGCTGCGAATGGCTTTCGCCCTGCAATCAACTGGTCAGCATCACGAGCATCCGCTGCGAATTGCTTCGGCTCCGCAATATCCGCAATCAACAAGTCAGCGTCACGAGCATCAATCAACTTGGAAATACCTACAGGCGCGGCCAGCATCACGAGCATCAGCTGCGAATTGCTGTAGCTCTGTAGCTCCGTAATCAAAATGCCAGCACCAGGAGCATCAGCCGCGAATTGCCTTGATCACGCATTCTCTTGGAATTATGTCGGTCTAGCACACACCAACGGCCAGCATCACGAGCATCACCTGCCAATTGCCATGGTCCTGCAATCGACAAGTCAGCATCACGAGCATCAGCTGCGAATTGCATTGGCCCCGCAAGCAACAAGTCAGAATCACGAGCATCACTTACAAAGGAACAGCCAGCATCACGAGCTTCAGCTACATAATATGCGGGCTTGGCACAATTGCTTTGGCCGCGCAATCAAGCCAGCATCACTAGCAGCAAATGCGAATTTCTGTGGCTTTGGGATCGAAATGTCAGCATCACGAGCATCAGCTGCGAATTGCAGCAATAACAAGTCCGTCAGCTTGAAAACAAGGGAGTCTTGGACACACGAACGGCCGCATCACCAGTGTGCTGATTGGCCCCGCAAGCAACAGGTTAGCTTCACGAAAATCAGCTTGGAAATTTAGTGGATCTTTGACACACGAACGGCCAGCATCACGAGCATGAGCTGCGAATTGCTATGGCGAAGCAAGCAACAGGTCAGCATCACTAGCATCAGCTGGAGCTGGGAAATATTCCACACGCGCGGCCAGCATCACGAGCATCAGCTTGGAAATATGTGGGTCTAGCATAGTCTAGCACACACGAACGTTGAGCATCACGAGCATCAGCTGCAAAATGGCTTAGCCTGCAACCAACAGGTTAACATCACGAGCACCAGCCTGGAAACAGCTAGGGCTTGGACACAGGAACGGACCGCATCACCAGAGTCATCTGCGATGTGTTTGGGTTTAGGCCTTGCAAACCAGCATCTCGAGCATCATGGGCTTGATTGAAGATGAGCGGCTGGTGAGCATGATAAATAAATTTGTGCTGGGGTACACGCGATTGGCCGGAATCGTGCTCATGGTCAGCCGCAGGTGGGTCTGAGAAAACGAGACGGAGCTGCATCGTTAGCACCAGCACGAAATGCCTTGGCCCCGCATTCTAAAGAGCTGGAGAAACGAATGGGGCGGCAGCATAAAGTCAGTTCGAGAGGGCTCGGACCAGCTCAGCATCATGGGCATCAGCTGCGAAGAACTCTGGCTGGGAGATGCCAAAGGTACAGCGGTATATGTGACCTTAAGGACCCAAATGCCCTAAACGAGGTGCCCCTACTTTATGAACTACGCCCCACATACTGTACGCACTTTTCAATGAGTCTTGCGCTTCTAAACTCCAGGCTTCAACGCTGCGAAAACCCCCAAACCCTAGCTCCTGCAAATCATTGCTCGTTTCCGCAGTGCCGAAGAAGACGAGGCCCACCTGCTCCGGAGGTAGCTTTCCGCGGGTCCCACAATGCTCGATGCGGGTGCTGAGTTCTGTAGATTCAAGGCTTTACGGTGCTCTCCAAGGGCTCTATAACTGTTCGTGGAAAAGTTTACATACGTTGTGCCGCCGGGTTTTGGGCAGGACGAGCTCTAAAGACTTGGTGGCAACGCCGTGTCATGCGCCTTGGCTCAGGTCCCTCGGCTGAAAGCGTCCAATAACTTTCTGGGCGAATCTTAGCGATTAAACCATTGGAATTTCGCATTGAAGGGGAGCACAACTCGGAAACGCCTCGTGCTTCGGAGCAAAGAAGAGGCGATGCTGCACAAGCTTCGATGCAATCCCGACCTTAGCATTCCTGTGAATATATGTACATGGAATTCATACATGTATACACATATATACATATATATATATATACATACATACATAAATACGTATGTATATATATATATATATATGTATGTACACACAAACACACATATAAAGGCGCATTGTGGACGGGACTCTGGTCACTGGAAGCATGCAGCGGTATGTCTTCGTTCTGTCACCACCGGCCTTGGCTGACCGCCCTCGCTGCCAAATGGCTTTTCTTCGTGGCAGAAGTGGTGCCGTGGCTAGTGACTATAGTGGTGGGGATGCTGCTGCAGCAACAATGTGAACAGTTCACAACGCACCATGACAGCACTAGCTTCATCAACATACACGAGCCACACCGACGGCGAAAGCAATGACAACAGTAGCATGTGCAGCAACAGCAACAGCAGCAACCAAATCAACAAAGCACGCATCAATAAGAACGCCGCCACTATGCCTGGTTGTGGCCGTCGTGCCAGTCATCGCCAATTATAGCTTCAGCACGGCTCATGGTTATTTCATTGCAGCGGGAATGGCGTGTTCACTTGTTTTGATGACTGCTACTGCCAAGTCGAAGCAACCAGCGGCTTTGAACTGAAGCTTCATTACTTGATTTCATGTCGTAGAACTGTGTCACCGTACGTGCTCTCGAAAATCTCCATCACTACAACTGCGGTCAGCTGTGGGGAACTGTCCACGGATACGATGCTTTGAATTTGAGGGCTGCACCAGCTCAACTAATTAGATCAGACTCAGGGATGGCGTCGGGAAGCAGTTCTGTGCGGTGTATACTACACAGATGCTGACAGAACCCCGGAAGCTGGTTTCAGCTCAGCAACGGCCGTCTGTGCTCGAGTCACCTGCGGCTTCCAATATGCACATGATGCCTTTGAAGATCCTTCAGGTCCTTGCAACTGGATCCAGTGAAACCTGGTGAGCTCCGTGAACAAGGCAGGCCCAACGAAAACGCCCGGTTCCGATATAGCAACTTGAGTTTGCAGCACTGGATGAACTGCGAGCGTAGCAGCACAATGTGTCAGAGCTTCACGGCACTAGTCGCTGGCCCAATGCAGCACTGACACGTGGCAACTTCAGAAACTCGGGAACCCTGCTATGCAAGGATCCTTCTAAAAATCTTGGTGCCCGAAACATACCTTGACCCTGAGCTTGAGAAGCCTTATACTGATGTGCCTTGTTGCCATCGCTTGCTTCGGCGAAGGTCTCCTGCATCGACTCGCCGACATCGACCACAAGAACCTGCTGCTCGGAGGAAACTCAAACACGCAAGCCTTGTGTAACAATGCATCTTTCTATCTATCTATCTATATATATATATGTGTGTGTATACAAATATACATACATATTCCCCGAATTTAACTTACATAAGTCTTAAGGTTTTCTACTACGGACCATGTCTTGCTCGAAGGAGGATGCGGTCCGCCCCATAAGCGCGGAGCCAAGGGGCCGTGGCATCTCTGGCTTTCCATGCCATGGCTCTCTTTGGAAGGAGGACCAATACCTGGACCCTCAAAGTATGTAGACTAAAAGCCTTTTAGAGGTGTTGGGCTATTATTTTACCTACTTTTGGGGTTTTAGGTACTATAAGGGCTACTACAACTGGGATCTGCTGCTTTATGAAACGGTGACTATGAAGGCGAATCTGCGGGGCTACTATCAGAGGATGCGGCCGGGTCAGGTTGGGGTGTGTTCAACGTTGGGAGTTTCATTGGGCCGGCCGGAGGGTTCAATTTTACGTGGCCTCGGATCGGGGGTGTCGGCTGTGAGCTTGTAGCTGGAGCTGGAGCCTTAACCCTAAACCCCCTTGAGCTGCTCGATGCTCTACCGTCTACCTGCCCGTCTTCGCCCAGCAGCAGAGCTTAGGCCTAGCTCGTGCGGTTAGGATAGACGCATGAATACAAACGTTTCATGAACCCGCAAGGCAAGCCCAGTTTTGCACCGGACTTGCGTCGCTGGCCTTCTTGTGCCAGCAAGCTTGAGCCAACATTTCAACCGTTATGAAGGCAATCACTTCGTGGGAGGTCCTTACTCATTTTGGCCTAAGGATTGCCAAGAATATTGGAGTATGTGTTGTTATAATATACATACATACATACCTACATACATACATACGTGTGTATATATATATATAATATTTTATGTGTAGATGCCGATACCAACACGAAACCACCATCTGGCAGCGCTCTGCGAGCTACGGCGACTGACAAACAATTCAGTACATGGGGCGATCGTAACGGCTACTTAGTCCGGCCTGATGTTGCTTCGCAAAACAAAGCCTCAATAAAAGCACAACTGTCGCCATCACTCTCTTTGTTCAGCATTAGTTCCATAATGGCATGGCTGGAAATGATACTGCTGGTAGGCGGTGGTCATAGAAATTGCTACGAGGCTGGCTGCGACGCAGGAGCTGGTGATAATGCTGGCGGACATTGCTGCTAAGCGGCCGATGGCCACCATGCAGTTTATGAATGTACTGGGCTGCTGAGGACAGCGGAGATGGTACTTCTCTTCGAGGATTTCGATGGTGATGGTGAGCTGCGAGATGAAGGCTTAGCGTTGCACGTTACCAACCTGTTCTGCTGCTGTGTTTGGTGTATGGCAACCGAGCCCAGCACGAGCTGAAATCAAATTTTGGTACAAGACATGAGCATGTATATGGGTTCATCCTCTTTGTAGTCTCGATGATCCAAACATTGCTTACTACTGCCCTCAGATGCGACACAATACGGTTGATGACATAAATCCTGCATTACCCATGATCAGCTATATGCCATAATTCCCATAGTTTAGGCCATTAAGGTAATGCTGGATTTATATCATCACGGTAGTCCACTTTCGCTTCCGAGAACTACTAGCTGCATAAAGGCATGTATGTGAGCAAGTATGCATGTAGAACTGTAACATGCATCTTGTAAGTATGTATGAATGATGTGCCTAGTATCTTTCACATGTTGATCTATACGATTCTATGACCTGTATCTTTTCACCGAATCTACATTGTTGTCTTGATGTGGTTATACGTGTCTATTTAGTTTCAGCCCGACCCCATGTGAGAACTCCCAACACAAATCCGGTGCTGCATTGGTCAAACAACTTCATACCATGTCCTCTTCCATCTGCTTCTCCTGCAAGGACCATGCAGCCTGGCTCCAGAGCAGCAAAAGCAAAAAAACGTTCCTGCTCTCGGATCTCTGTGAGATACTGAGTTCTTGCTAACGGGTTTAACTTCAGTTACTGCCACAATAACATGGAAGCCATATCATCTACTATGGATCCTTATTATGGTAACTATAGGACTTCAAGCTGCGACGACTGTTTGGCGCCCGTCTGCTGCGGGAAGCTAGGGGCTTCACACCACCTATAGCACTTTGCACTATCACTTCAGCTCGTGCGAGGGTCGGCAGATCCTTATGGAGGGTGCTTTTGGAAGTTAAATTTGTATTCTTAGGGCTTAGGGTTACTACTCCAGTGAAAGACTCTTCCCCCGAACTTAAAGTCTCTTCATGTTCTACCGTACCGTTGCTTCTCTGGTGATCTTGGCCTCTCCCGCACGCGATGAAGCTTTCCCGGCACTCTGTAGCTATGCATCCAGACCTCATCCAGACCGGATGAACCCAAAGTGAGAAAGTGTAAAGTGTAAAGTCATGACAGGTGCCACCTCGGTAATCATATGTCTCCAACTCTCTGACATTAGCGTATTATACCATCTCGAGAGAACTGGGCTAGGTAGAAGTCGGATACATGGAATGCCTAGCCGACTCAAGCCGTCTTGTGCGGGCCGACTGCAGGCAGTGGAACTTGCGAATAAGTTTACGAAGCACATCTCGAGAAACCCACATCCCAAAATGCTTTGCTTGCCCTTGCCCTTGCCCTAAACCCTAAACCCCTAAACCCTCCTCCTCCACCTCCTCCTCCTTCCTCCATACCATGCTCCCTGTGCTCGAGTGTAGCTCCTGCTGCCTTGCTTGTGCGGTGCGTCTGGAACATTTCACACACCGAGTTTTTCTGCACTGATGGCTCGTCTGCAGCAGGTTTCACACTGTTGTTGCTGTGGTTCTTGGTGAGGTGGCCTCCTGTTGTTGCTGCTGCTGTTGGTGATGTTGATGTCGTTGTCGATGTCGTTGATGATGGTGATAATGATGATGTCATGGTTGTGCATCTGCTGTTTGTGGTTGTGGTGGTTGCGGTGGTAGTCGTGGTGGTGGCGGTGGAGCAACCGGCAAACTGTTGTGCTCAGTACGACATCGGCAGAAGCGCAACGAACATTCGGCAGTTGTCGCCAGGTATTTCAAAACTCGTGAGCGCAAAGAAACAAAACTCGCATGGTTCCCTGCCCCTGCCCTAACTTCAAGCTACTGGCTCCTGTCACAGATGACCCCCCCCCCAGAAAGAACCACAATAGGCTCACCTTCCGCTTAGGGAGTTCACAAGTCTTCCCGGCCTGCAATCTCCTCCAGAGTGCTTGAGTATCTAAGCTGCTAAGGACAAAACTCGCACAGCTCTTTCGGCTGTGACCTGGAGGGCGAAAGGCAAAAATGCAGGGAAAGAGGTGATACTGGCTTTCCCAGGTACTGAATTCTGCCACTCGGGATCTGTACATGAGCAGCTTCAACAAAAGACCCCCGAAACACGAATACCCACAAGCTAACAGCCCTCAAAGCCAAACCCAGATTCAGAAGTGCTCTTGGGAATGAGTCCCCAAGTGTGTCCCTCTCGGGGCACACTCGTGACACGTGTGGTCGGACTCCTATGTGAACCCTATATTGGTTCGGGAAGGACTCGCAATCCCTCAAAACCGGGGCACGTTTGGCTTCTTGCATGTTTGTCGTTGCCCTGGCCTCGTGCAAACAAGTGCGGTAGCAAAGCGAAACGACAGCTACCACAGCGAGTACAAGAAGTTGGTACATAGTCGGCCACAGTCTGCCATGCCATATGCCCGAGGTTGAGGAAGCCCGTGCGCCGTGGAACCACTGATCGTCAGTCACAGGTCTCGCAAGGCCACAACCACAAATGCGAATAATGTGTCCACCAAGACTTCAGCGACAAAACCCCAAAGAACCCAGTAACGAACAAAAACACATTGCATGTGTACTGGTGGATGCGTTGTCCAACCTGCGCGAAACTGAAATGAGCCGCAGCATTTATGAATCCTCTCGTTTCATGACAGCCTTGCCTAAGACTGCTGCTGACAACAGTTGACACAAATCAATGGCTTCAAATGCTGCTGTCTGTCCTGCTTCATCCCATGACTTAACAGCTTGCCGTACGGCTTGCTTCTAGCTGGGACCGGTCCCTAAACCCTAAAAACGCCTAAGCTGCTTTAGTTCCTTGCCCGTAAAGGCCGGACTAAGGGCCCTTCGCCCTAAACTGTCCTCAACCGTCATGAGCCTTGCGGACCCGTGAGCTGGAATCGCGAGAAGACTCGCAGCGAGGAAAACTGGCTTCGTCAGCGCCTCGTGGATGCTCATGGAGGCCTCCAAGCGTAAGACAGCACCGAACTCAGGGTTTAGGGCCGGACATTTCAATAACGCTTGGAAGTTTAGGGTATCTTCATGTAGGGACATGGGGTTCTCTGGCTTGCATTGTCCTCAGCAAGTAAACACATGATGATGTTGATGAGACAGGTAGTTTGAACAGTCCGGACTAGTCAGTGTCCTGCACAACCTTAGAGATGGGTCCTAGCACCACCCGTCCTGCGACCGGGGTCGCCCCAGCTGCACACCCCAAGAACAGCTTCGGATTCGTGATGGTTTAAGGAAAACCATGAACATCCCCGCAGCTTCGTCCAAAGAGGTGTCAGCACAAATGCCTGGCATGCAGGATGAGATTCGGCAGGAATGTCTGCACAAGCAGGGACAATTCGCAGCATTGAGGCTAATAGTTCTTCAAAGCTATGCCTTCTCAAAGCCCACCTCACGAGCACAAGCCGGGCGAATCGGCTGCGGCATCGCCGCCCCAAGCTGCCGCCACCGCTGTTGCCCGTTTGGCCAGCTGGGGCTTCGACTGCGCAAGAGCAAATCGTCACTGGGCTTGAATTGAAGTTCCAGAAAAAAGGGGACGACTACCATCTCTGTTGCTTCTTCTGCTGCTACAACTGCCACCGACGACCACTACTACCGCCACCACTACACCTACTACTACCACTACACGACGGCTTCACATGCTGTGCCCGCCATAGGCCTGCTCCTGCCTTTGACTCCCGCCCTCCTCCTCGATCTATGAAATGCTCTTCTTGGTGTTGCTTGAATTCCTCTTGGCTGTCGATCGTCATCTTATCTGCCTACGAAGCCAAAGGAGTTGTGTAATTTGCACCTGCACCAGGACGGCCACCAGCAGGCCACGACCGACACCATATATCGCCATGACGACCATGACGGGCACAACTACATCATCCAAGGCACTGCTATTTCGCTCCTGTCCATAACCGCATCATCACCACCACCAGCACCTGGCTAATACCAGTGCGACAGTCATCATGCCGGTAACATCAGCATCGTACCGGAGTCATGATTTTCATGGTCGTCGGCCGGCATGGTAGTCATCATCATACTCATGGTCCGCCACTATCAGACTATCATGCCCACCATTGCACTGAAAAGATGCTGTTGCTACCCGTTGTTGTTTATCGAAGATTTCATGTCATTCTACTCAAAAGAAACGAACATCAGTAATATCGTTTTGTTCACGGCACCCATGTAAGCATTGCCATGTGTCTGCTTCGGCACGGTTGGGGAGGTGCGACTTCGTTCATGCCTGCTACCGAACAGCGTCCAACAGATCTCTTGCTGGGCCATTATGTAAGCACCATCCTTCATAGTGTCATCACCACCGCAAAAAAGCAAACAGCCACGTGATTGCAAGGTTCGTCTTAGCTGTTTGAGTCCCACTGTGCAGTGCACCTGGACAAGACACCAACATCAGCATATCTCAGATGTCATCCCTTTATCCGTCACCGTGCCTCTCATTAAACAAGACCCAGAACTCTGGGCCTGGAACCATGGGAGCTCCGTGCTCAAGCCTGGGCCAAGAGCTTGCAAAGGGGCTTAGGGCCCATTTAAAAGGCTTGCTACCGGTGTACTTCAAGGGGGGGATACTATAATTAGGTCGCAGAAAGGCTTACTGTAATCAAAGCATACACCATAACAGGCCCCATGAAGTCGTAGAGGCCTGCGGCTCTATGCTGAAAGGATCGCCAGAACATGATGTCGAGTTAACATTCGGGGCCTCCCTTGGACGTTCATTCGGGCCGGGGACATCCGGCAAAAGTCGGACTTGTGTTGACTTCGGCTTAGCTTCAACGTCGGTCGGGCAATGCCGGAATGCATCCCAAACCCCCAAGCCCGGCGGGCCCAGTCTCTATGTATATAACCCTAAACCTCAAACCTCTTGGATGTCGGATGTCAGCCGCTGCACTCGTGGCAGTATTCTGAAGCCTTTTTTTTTACATCTGGACTTGATGAATGCCAGCACCCCACTGAGCACAGAACCGAGGACTGGGCAGCCTTACACCCTGAACCCTAAGTTCTGCTGCTGCGACTGTGTGAGGACCACCTGAGGTGCTGGGACCTGGCCTTGACCTCGAAGCTTTTCTCCACGGTTGCGGAAGCTCTTCAGACCCCAAATCACCCACCTCCCGACTCTGAACCCTGCATCCCAACGCACGATCTTAGTATGCAGTCTATAATCTAAGGTTATGTGTATGCCTATGTACATATACCTATATGTGTATATATATAATATATATATAACTATAAATCCCGCTCTTGTAGTAGCTCCTTGTAAGCCCCAAACACCTTAAACAAAAATAGGCGGCCCAGAAGCATAACACCGGCCACTTCATGCAAGGGCTTTTCCTGTCGCAGACGTCCCCGGTCATACCCAGTTTCCTGACACAGACTCAGGGAGGGCTTCAGGCTCAGGGTTTAGGGTTTAGACTGGAACGCTCAATACCCCTTGAGTTTTAGGCAACATGCCCAGGATCAGCCTCCTACAACTGGGGTTTTTGGGGAGTTGTCATCACCATTGCCATTATGGTCGGCTGTCGAAGGCACGACATCCCGGCCTCGTGCCCAAGCTGTAGAGCCCGAAGTTCAACTCCGAACCACCCTTGCTGTAGGCCGTCTGAAACCTCGACACAGGGTGTAGGGATTCGGGTGTCAAAAAAGCAGGGGCTCTTGCATGTTGCTGGAACAGTCTACTTAAGGACTTCAGCGTTAATCTGACACCTGTCATTGCGTTTGGGGATCACCGACCCTAATAGAGGGGGGCCGTATAGTTAGAAATAGTATACTATCGGTCTATGTACATATACGTAGACACTTGCAAGGAACTGTTATGTTTATAACGTATATACGATATTGAATTCTTTTAAATGTTGTCATATGTTTGTTTGTATTGTCTGTCTACAATATAAACACCAACCTACATACACGCATGCATAGTTGAAGTTGTATAAAGGAACCTAATGAATAGAACTACTAGTTATTCCGACACCCCATGGCGGTTCATGGGTAGTTATGAGAGGGATTTTTAAGTCCGGTAGCATGGGTTTTTCTACACCAACCTAAACCCTAAAACCTATAGAACCCTTGAAGGATCCCTACTGATGTATAACCCTACTGATAACTAGGCTGTTCAGCAACCCACTGAGAAAAAGTCTTAACTTTTTTGGGCTTCTTAGCTTGTAATGGGAACCCGGAAACCTGAAAGTGAACCCCTAAACCCCAAACCCTAAACCCCAAACCCCTAAACCCCAAACCCTAAACCCTAAACCCTAAAAACATGTACCAGTGAACAGCCTGGTTAACGAAACATGAACCTCCAAGTAAGGCTTCGGGCTTCGACTAGCCTAGACTCCACAGTCCAAGCTTAAGCTCCGTTTCTTTCGATCATCTTTAAGCCTTAAGGCAGCCATAGGCAGCCCTTCAGGGAACCCTTATACAAAGTTGAACCCTTCAAGTGTTAAAGGAACCCTCAAAGGAGCCCTCGGCGGGCCCTAAGCTCGGAACCCTACCCCTGAATGATGCTCAGCTGGGCCGCTGCGAGGCTGGTTGGTGACATGCGCTTGTCTTGGAAATCCCAGAGTCCAAACCCCCTTAACACTGTATCATGGTTATGCCCTGATTATATTTAATCTCATGAGAAATTTTCACTTTCCCTTTTACAAATACACACATACATGCATACGTATTATACATATACATATATATATATATATACATATATACATGTGTGTACATATGATGGAGCCCCCGGCAGATGGTTTTTGTGAATGCATCGAAGCATGTCCGGCCTGCTGCGAGCGTGGGATTCGGGTTTAGGAACATCGAAAACTGGGCATGCAGCCAAGAGGCTGGAACACGGCTGCACCCAAGAAGAGCGAGTCATCCACGGCACGTTCTTCCATCGACCTCGGACGAGAAGGTCCGCTCTTGTAGACCGTCCTACTGTTGGTGCACACCGTGTGGGATATGTTTTGCCTCGTACCAAAGGCGAGCCCGCATTGCAGCGGGTAACTTCTCAGAAGTATGATGGGTGAGTCGAGGGTTTAGTAAGGAAAGCAGTCTTTTTGCTGCCATAGTGCGTCAAGTCCGAGATGATGACGTCCTCGTCCTGGCCATTTGCTCCATACTCGCCAATGAACCAAGGAAGGTTCCCGAAGTTGTCGTATTTCTCATAGTGCTGGGAAACGAACTCGCTGACAAAGGACCTAGTTCATTCATTGCCGCAGATGTTCACGGAAGGGTTGGGCATGGCTGGGCATTGAAACATCCGGAGAGGCGACATCCCGCATCAACGACGGACTCGTATCAAGTTAAGCTTTGGGTAGCGGATCTGACGGTGGAGGGTGCATTGGCTGATTAGGTGATTAGGTCAAGCTAGGTCACAATTCGTAGGGCGGGACAGGAAGGAACGAGTGCTAATGATCTTAGCAAAACGAGGAAGTTGATTACGACGGCGACGTCGATCTTTGTAACTCACGACACTACTGCCAAACCACGCTCCCAATAGCTATTCTCCAAGTCCTGCAGTTTCCATTATCCACAATTATCTTGTTTCAGCAGGGAAGGATTTGGCACACGGCGAGCAGACAGAAACGCAAACACAAACAAACACACATGCGCGCACACGCAAACCCTGACCCAGCCACACATACAGCCATGCATGCAGACTAAAGGCATGAATGCGTTCAGATACATGCCGACCTACCCGCTTGTCAACCTGCATGACTATCTGCATAGCACAAAGTGATACGGGCAGAAATGTCGGTAGATGAACGAGTCGTCCGAGGTGGCCATCCCAGGACAGAAAGCACGCTGTGTAGCGGCTTTATAGGCAATTAGGATCCAGTTTTGGAAATTCTTCTGCAGTCTGCAGTATGCATTTTCACACGCAGACACCAACACCACAGATCCATTGGCAACAGATGGCAAGCAATCACGAAAAAACAGTCCCTCAACCCTAGAGTGCACGTGACTTTATGGCAAGGTCAAAGTCCTAGTCCTAACTCTACAGGAGCATGGACGCAATGAGTCTGGTCTGAGAAGATGACCATGGCGACTGGGTGTTCAAGCCGTGCACCCACCTGCCCGAAGGGTACTGCAGCCGTAAGGCACTCTTATGCGGTACGAGTGAGGCATTCGGTTCCTAAATGTAGGGTACTACCTATAGTCTCCATTGTAGTTCCTTTTTGGGGTTACCATTTAGGATCCTTAATATAAAATTGGTTAAGCCAAAAAAAGGAACTACAATGGAGACTATGGTACTCTAGGGACTCTGGGGCTCTAGGGTACAATGACAGGGCAGGGCACTACCACCGGCTTTTGGGCTCCGGGTTTGTGGCTTTCCTGCACATTTTGGTGGAACTGCTGCACGTGGCAGAGCTCTCAGGGTTCTTGCAACTCCAGACAGGCAAGAGATGATTATCTTGAGAGCATGCAGTCTCAGTCCTAGTCTGCTCCTTGCGTTCCCAAAACAATAACCCAGAAACCCAAAATCAACACGACGGCGCCGAAGACATACGAGAACGGCCCTGCCAGCGAAGCAATGCTTTTCACATGTTTCGGCCTCTTCTCGAATTCAGACTGTATCCGACTCAGTGGCGTCCGCGGTGTGTAGTCTACCAAGCTCGGGTCTTTCACCACAGCCAGCATATCCTCACGGTGGTCATGTTATGGAATGCGCGAGTCTCCCCTCTACCGAGCCCAAGCCGTCCGACAAGGCTCATGTGCAAGGCGAAGCTACAGTAATTAGAAGCTTGCACATGCAGCATCTGCCATGGGCCTGAAACCCAAAAGTGCCAGGACCCTGCACCACATCATCAATCGACGTCCGCATGGCGAAGGACCTGCAGCCAGGGAAATTGCATCCGACTCAGACCCTCACCCTCCTGCCTGCTGTGGTCCTGATGCTGCCAAGTCACCATGTCACCGTAAGGTGCACCCGCCCTTGGGTCATGGTCACGTATGTAAATGGCAGCTGCTGGCAGCTTGCAGTGCAAACACGAGCGGCAACTAGCCACACAGCTCAGAAGAAGGACGCTCAACCCGCCAATGCTAGACACGTTTGAGCTCCGCAAGCTGACATGCACAGCTGTGGAGTACACAACCATTCGGCTTTATCTAGGGCTAAAGCTGGCAAGTGTTGGGGCTCCTGGAAGACACTAAACCCCAAGCGGAAGACGAGTTCATTGCAACGAGGGGGGGAGGCTCGCAGCCTACTGTAGGGGGTTGATGAATATCAGACACACTCTTGACAATGTAAGCATCTTAGAATGCCTTGAACTATGCAGGCTCTCAAACACATGCCTGGTAGCGAGATTCCGCGGCACAGTACTTCTAAGGATTCTACTGCTTCACGAGCAGGCACATTCTCCCCCCCGGCAATGATCTGCTAATAGCAAAGCATTCGCACATCCCGAACCCCAAGTTCAAAAAAGCCCCAGCCTTACAACTTAGCAGCCAAGGTGCCATATATACATACATATGTATATACATATATGTACATATATATATATATATATATACAGAAGAGGAGGCTGTGGGGCCTGCGTTTTGGCAACCCACTATTTTTAGTGTTTTTGTATGTTTCGGATGGTTGTGCGTGGGTTTCTGTGCCAGTTGGTCGCTCGTTTGGTGCGCATGCGTGCATGTTTTTGTTTCCAACTACAACATCAGCTCTGAATTGTTTCAAACCCGGCCGGCGGTCTGTTTATAAACACAGGGTTTGTTTATAAACAGTGCGTTTCGGTATACCGTGCTTTCAGCGTTTTGAGTTTGTTGGATTTGCTCGTTGTTTTTTTATATGTACATTATATGATAGTTAACGTTTGTCTTCTTGTCTACTTGTTGCTGGTTTTGCGTTTGCTCGTATTCATCGTTATATGTCGTGATGTGGCGGAAGCGGTCGAGGGGGGGGAGGGGGGGGGGGAGAAGTCTTGGCTCGATGTTCATGACCCCCCCCCCTCCCCCTCACCCCAGCATCACCGCACCACAGACTCCAACCAACAAGTTCACAAACCTCACCTCACCGCAAATCTTGCACACTGACACACTGATACGTTCACTGGACTTTTTCCACGTATCGGCTCGTGTGGCTTAGACCAAGACCTTGTTTGATTGAGAAAACTATGAGATCACTGGTATTTACGGTGTTTCTGCGTATGGGAAACACAATGTTATGTGGTAGGTTGTTTATAAACACCTGGCCTTGTTTATAAACAAAAGGGTTGTCCATAAACACAGGGTTTGCTTGTGTGGAATATTGTGCATATATATATATATATATATGTATGCCTGTCTTCACGTGTAAACACAAGTGCTGTTGCTACATAGCTCAGAGGTCCAATCTTTGCCACATTTAGAACCTTAGAGGACTGGAGGTATACGAAGGGATTGATTGGATATCAAACCAAAAAAATTTCTGATACGGATACTTGTGGACATGAAGGCCATGCAAGATCATGCAAAGGCCTGGACCACAAGGTTTCGTAAAGCTTCCCCGAGCGAGGCTTCAGCGGCAGCGGCCCCATAAAACCAGATGTCCGGATTCAGAATTCATAGTGATCCAGATGCTCGCTAAATTGGATTGTAGACTGTGGATACCCAAGCGAAGGTACCTATAGCAGCCAGCAGGACATGAACATGCGCAAACAGGACTCGAGTCATCTTCGACAAGTACCAGACTTGTCAACCACAGGCAGCTTTTCATCATTCCTTGGCCCTTGGCTCCCTGACAGTCACACATGCTAATGCATACATACATTGAACTCACTCATATTTGTTGACATGCAAAAACACATTTCAAGCACTGACCTAAACACTTATGTCGATTCCTGTGCGCTTTGCCAAATAAGCACACTAATTCAATACGTACCGGTTCTCCAACAACCGAACACTGCATGCCAAAGCAGATGATGCGTTGCTTCAGGTGCTGGGTGGAGTGGCTTGATCGGATGAAGAGTCTTGCAGGGATAATAAAGGCATGCCGCTCCGTGTCCAACATGTCGAGTCTATGTGACCTATCTCAAGACTTGGTTTGATGAAGTACAGAATACACGGTATTTACGGTGTTTCCTGCCTGTGACAGTTGTTGTGGGAAAACTTTGAAACGTAGCCAATCAATGCCGCGCTGTCGAACCCGTTGACGTCTGACTATACAATACTACATGTACACAGGCTGAACCTGACCTTGAATACATTAAACCCACGAAAAGAAGACGGGACTTTGTGGTGTAATGCTGCGCGTAACCTTTAAGTGCTTGAAGTTGTTAGAATGTAAATATGCTACAAAAGGTGGGTCTGCAAAACCCAGGCCCCACAGCAACCTGCTCTCCAGATATATATATATATATCCCCCAGGGTATTATGCAGCATCTTGCAGCCCAAAGTCCGGGTGCAACTCCAGCGAACTCCTCTGCAGCCAAAACCCCATCCAAGGCCGAGATCGCCGCCTTGACCCGACAGAAAGCACCTGGAGTCCGAGTTTAGGGTTCTTTGTTCAGAGGTTTAGGGAATTAGGGTTCTTTTAGGGGTTTATGTTGTTTTTTAACGTCCCTTTCAAAGGGGTTTAGGGTTTAGGGGCTTAGGCTTTACGGTTCAGGGGTTTAGGGCTGTAGGAATTTAGGGTTTCCGGGCTTGGGGTTTAGACGGCTTTTGTGTACTGGCTTTGACATCTGAAGGTCCAGATAACTTTTTGCCTCAGGGCTCTTCAAAGGGTACCCTCGTTTTGGTGGTGTGCAGAAAGGAGTGGTTCGCCCGGCAGCGATGCAGCTCAGCTGTAACAGCCCCCCTCAGGCGCATATAGTATAGGGCCTTTAATAAGCACTTTAACTGTAATATATGAGGAACCCCCAAAACCCTATCCTAACTATGAGCCGCCCTACATTGTACAGTATTTGCATCGAACAAGTTTGGTGCCGGTGGAAAGCGTCAAGACAACACCGCGGGCCGGAACACGTGCAACTAGCTGACTATGCAGGTGCATGGTCGTAGTCTGTCGTAGTTATAAGCTATCACGGCACAAGTAACGACAAACGTCAGAACATTCCCACACTCACAAAACGAGAAGCTGCCGGGAGCAGAACGAGATCTTGGTCATTAAGAGAGCGAGAGCGAGAGACAGGGCGAGACGGAAAAGACAGAGAGAGAGAGAGAGAGAGAGAGAGAGAGAGAGAGGGAGAGAGGGGGAGAGAAAGAGAGGGAGCGTCTTTGTGCGCGTGCGCATTTGCATGTTTATGACCGGTCTTTGTGTTTGTGCCCCTCCCGCAGCTTGTGTGCATACTCACATGTAAGAACACACGTTGAGACGCATATTTCACGCGTCCATGCGAACTGTACAGCACACTCCTTGTAGATTAATTTGCAAATGTGCATACCATCAGGCATGCATGAGCGTATGTTCTGGATTTGGAGTGACATGACAAACATGACGGTGCGCATTGGCAAGGGGGCGAGGCCAAGCCAGCTACATTCCAAACTCGATTTCCGAATTAAAACCTGAACTCCAACCCTAAAATTCCAAAATCCAATCTCTTGAACACTGGGCTTCCGGATGTCCGGGCCTCTGCCCTTGCAAAGCGGGTCGTGTTCGAAGAAGTCCTGAACTGTCAGGAACCCTGCACTCAGAGGCCTCTTTGGGCTCGGGGGGGTTTCGTTAAGTAGTAGGGATTACCCCGTAAAACCCTAAACGCCTATAATGACCATCAAGGTTTGGGTAAGTATCCAGGAGTTTTATGGTGGTAGCACCACTCGGATGTCTGTGTCGGCTGAAGTAAGGCTTCGGGCTTCAAGGGTGGGTTTGGGGATTGGGGCTTCCGGAACATGGGACAAGCACTGATGATGCACACGCAATGGCTTATGAGGTGGCAGTTCTATGCATCAGGGCCAGTCAGTTCCGGAAATGAAGCCATTTCAGGCTAAACTGTGAAGAGCAATACACTCCAACTCTAGCTGTAAACTTAAACACATAAGCGGAAAAAAGTGCAGAACTCCGTCTAGCGGCGGGCTCATTCAGGAGGATCAATGCTGACACGGCCGGGTGCCAGTTGCCATCGGCAGCGAAGCCTGTCGCTGCCAAGAAGGGTTTAGCGTTTCGGCGCTCGAGGGTTTAGCAGCTGCCCTGCTGCTGTCGCGACTTTCGGGCTTGGCTTGGGTACACGGCGACTTCCCAAAACCCTGTTTTGCTACTGGACTCAAGCCTAGCCAGTCTAGAAGTCTAAAACCCCAAATTAAACTCTAAACCACTTAGCATGGCCCAGCCTTGCTCGAAGCCTTTTAGAGTTGCATCCCTCCAGAACTCGAAGCAGTCGAAGTCGTCGCAAAGGTTCGGCTCAGTGCTGTGGAAACCTCGGGCACGGGAAAGTGAGACTTTGGCACTTGGGGGCCCT
Organism: Symbiodinium sp. CCMP2592; assembly: GCA_905221615.1. NCBI lineage: Eukaryota > Dinophyceae > Suessiales > Symbiodiniaceae > Symbiodinium > Symbiodinium sp. CCMP2592. Next base: position 601,101 of record CAJNDT010003780.1, read on the forward strand.
TGGGGTTTAGGGGATGGGTTAAGGCTTCGGATGTAGGGTACCGATGAACTAACTCAAGCCTTAAGCACAACTGGGGTTCTGGGGGCTCCATGGCAATGCTTTCCTTTGCTCTACCCATAGAGAGGGAGTGCGACAAGGAGAGAGGCGAAAAGAGACGTCCAACAACAGTCACGTATACATATGTCTGTCTGTGTGCGGGTCTGGGCCTGTGCCTTTGCCTGTGCCTGTGTCTATGTATGTATGTATGTATGTCGTATGTCGCATCTATATACATGCATGGATGTACGGATGTATCGATGCCTGCATGTCTGCATACATGTGTATATGTATGCGCACATGTGCGCATGTGCGGGTGTGCGGGTGTGCGTGTGTGGGTGTGTGGGTGTGTGGGTGTGTGGGTGTGTGGGTGTGTGGGTGTGTGGGTGTGTGGGTGTGGGTGTGGGTGTGGGTGTGGGTGTGTGGGTGTGGGTGTGGGTGTGGGTGTGGGTGTGTGTGTGTGTGTGTGTGTGTGTGTGTGTGTGTGTGTGTGTGTCTGTGTGACGTGTTCCGTAACGGGCCTTCTGCATTTTCGGCTTCTGAGCCCCCGAAACCCAAAAGCCCAAAGCCCTGACCGCAAGAACTCCCCCAAACCCCATAGGGCTCCGATGCAAAAACAGAACTATTCTACAAAAGCCTGTAAAAAATTTGAAGCCCGGGAAACCTGGCCCTCAAGCTAGTTAAAGTCTGAGACCAAGCGTCCTGGCATCACATTCAGCTTCAACTCGCTTGCACGATCGAGGAATCCCTGGTGGCTGCCCTGAGCGGATTGTAGGGTACCCAGAACCGCGTGGGTTTAGGGTTTGAGGCTTGAGGGTTTGAGGTTCAGGTTTCAGGCCGCTAGCGCAGGACACAAGGCTGTGCCGCACAACTATGAAGAAGTGCGTGGAAGGATACGCCGTATTGGGTTCCAGTGGAACATAGCATGACTTGATCTGCAGCGGCAGAGACACCCTAAACGCTGAACCCTTAAACCCTGCACCCCAGAAATCCTTATAGCACCATTTAGTACCCCTTGTTGGGCTGGAGCCTGGCGGCCTCAAGCCTGGCCTACTGCAAATCTTCAAAAGCGCACCCATCTTGTTTTTTCTTATGGTTCGAAACAAAATAACAATATATAATGACAATAATATATATACATATATATATATACACATACATGGCTCGTTAATTAGGATGCGGATCGGAAGGGTAGGTTCCATGTTGAAAAGCTTACACAATGCAACATGCGACTGCCACAAACATGCGACGCCAGGCAATCCTGCTAGTAGCCCTCACTATATGCCTAGCTGCAGCCAGTTATCACTCGACTCCCCCTCTTTGGACACTGCCAGAGGCGGGTAATGCTTCACGAGTCTTCGAAGCATGTATGTATGTAGGGTTGCGTAAGACTTGCACAAGGGTTCTATGAGGATTCTAAAAGGGCCTCGAAAATGGGGAGTGGTGGTTTCAGGGCTGAAGGACAAAGTGGAATGCGGCCCTGCAGACAGGCTTGGCGTTTCGAATGCCGGGAGAGATAGAGACACAGAGAGAGAGAGAGAGAGAGAGCAACTTTGCCTCCCATAGTTGGTTTCGGGTTTGGGATTTTGGGTGGGGTAACTGCGGTCGATAAGTTGCGCTGGAGAACTGCCCGGCCAATTGACAGTACGGGCATGCCAGCGGGGTTGAATCCTGACTTTGATGTCTGTATCTGGATACTCCACACAGACTATGACCCTGCACGCTACGTGCTGGCTGTATAGGGGCTCGAGTGGTTAATTGGTGGAGTGTTTCGGGGTATGTTGGGCCCTCGATTAAGCCCTAGCCTAGACCCTCAGAAAACAGTAAACCCTAAACCCCCGTAAACATTAAACCGTCTATGAACCAGGCCTCGGATTCCAACCCCAGCGAGTGATACAGGCGAACAGCATTGGCGCCCAAAGCCTCAACAAGCGACGGTCCACGAGAGCGTATGCTTAAGAATGGTTTAGGGCAATCGAACTGTACCGTTTGAGGTCATTCGAAGAACCGTGGTCTCGAAGTGGAGACGAGCTCGGTTTTGCTTGCAGACTCACGTTCGAGCTACAAGTGTTTCCGGCTACAGATACAGCCTACCGAAGTGGCAAGAGTGGCATCACCACGTGGTGGTGCTTTTCCGCTCTTCCGGAACAGATTTAGGCATTCAAGGATACGGTTCAGGGCTTGCAAAAGCTTTCCAGCTTCATAGATTGGGAATCTGTAGAACCTGTCGCGATATTGAGCAAAGTCCCGCGTCTCCCAAGCTCAACCGAGCCTGAACACCACTAAAAACCTTGCATCCTCAGGATGATGTCGAAGCACATCGCAATGTAGACCACTGGTTAATAAACATGATGATGGTGGACATCCTGGCCCATTACAGAAAGAGCCTTTGCTAATCCTAATCCGGGGTCCACATCAGCGCTAAGCCAAGTGTTTTGCTCAGTGTTGTGGCGTGGAAATGTGTGACACAACATTCGCCCCATGCGCGATGCGTTTTCTGCTCGTAGTGTCGGAAGGCACATACCGTATGGCACTGTGGTCCAACACTTTGTGGTAGCTGATCTAGTTCAATGGCAGCAGATAGCCTCAAAGCTTGGCATGATCCAGGCCAGAAACTCAATCTGCAGACGATGGTAGTGGCAAGAGACAAGGAAACAAGCGAAAACCAGATGAACAACGACAACATTACGCACAACCAACATAGACTAATTATGGGTTTGACGGGTAAAGGGTACAAATATACCTGATAGCTACATTCACGCATGTACATGTTTATGCATACGTATGTATGTGTAAACACACATATGTACATGTATGTAAATATATGTGTATATACATGTTTGTATGTATGTATACGTGTACAATATACACAGATGAATGTACATGTTGATGTGTTGTGTCTCACAGGCAAACTTGCATGCGGCGCGGCCTTCATGCGCCCGAGGTCATTGCGACCCTCCGCTCCCCACTGTATGGCATAGCCCTCTTGGAGCATGTCCTGCTGTGGGGGGGGGCTTCGGTTTAGGGTTTAAGGTTATCGGGTATTGGGGTTGGGGTTGTGAGAGCCCAATAACCCTTAATTAAGGAATAGAGCCTAAATCATAATATGAATCCCTTTGTTATTTCAGATATATTCCTTCATTAAGGGGTATTGGGCTCTCTGGGCACTAGGGCATACGTAGAACCTGAGGTTCGGACGGAGTCTATCAGGGCTGAATTACGATCGTCTGAAGTGGTTGGAGTTCAGTTACTGCAATGAAGGAGCAATCCGGGGCCGCTAGTTGTGGGTCAATCCTGGGTTGCGTTGCGGGACTGCGAGTGGGGCCCAAACCCAAGGCAACACCCACGAATCACCGCGAAGACGAGGCCCCTCCACGCCGACATGAGGTGTATTCTATACTGAACTTGGACTCCTGGCAAAAATCAGAATTCTAGCTGTTTCTTGAGGATAAAAGGAACCAAAGATTAAACACATGTTTCTAAGTACCTCTATAAGTATTGGTTCCGGGGCCCCCAGCGACAAGCGAGAGGGGATTCGGGGTGCGAATTGAAGCTTCTGGGTCGTGCTGACCACCAAACAGCTTTACCCTGACAGCCATCTCCAAAACCACCACTTGGCAAACTCTATACTCTCCTTAGAACCATCATAAACATGATATTGTTTCATATTCTCTTTAGCTTTATATGAAGAAAATAAAAAAGTTCACAAGGAGACTGTAGAACTTGGGGTTCAACGAATATGTTTGGTGCTAAAGCTGCCAAAGGTCGAAGACTGCCCTATAATTCGCTGCTTGCAATTCGGAACCCTGATCACGGTTTTCCGTCCAAAGCGCAGAAATACGCCTGGGGTGAGTGTTGCCGAGGACCAGATCCTCGATTCCGTGAAGAAAGACGTTTCAGCAGCTCTTTCTTGACGGAATCGAGGGTCTGGTCCTCGGCCAGCGCACATCACCTTGCCTAGCTGCGGGACCCGATCCACCACGACGATCTTCATCCTGGGCAAGCCGCTCACGTGGAAATTGGCCAGAGCACCTTCCACAAGTCTGGGTGCGAGGGGGGGGTGACGGCACACATCGCACAAAAGCAGCCCCCTTCTCGGGCAGCAGCGTCTGGATCTCAACATCGATGGTCAGGTTTGGAGTGACTCCTTGTGGAACCAGGATGCCAGCTGGAAGGAAGTCGAATCCCGTCCGCAGGCCAGTTGGTGGTGCCGACGTTGGCCAGAGTCCAGGCCAAGGTCTTCCACCCCCCCTGACAACCATAGTGCAGGAGCCTTAATAATCAGAAAAGTAAATAATAAGGAACCACCCAAAATAGTATTGGTTATATTGAGGCCCCTATAATATTACATGATGTCATTTGGAGCCGCCACGATGCCACAAAGCAGCAATGCAGCAGTCTCATTTGTCGACCACTCTGCAGGGCGTGAGATCTCCGAAGGGCTGGCCGCAAGGCGTAACCAGACAGTCCCAGAGAGCCCAATACCCCGTAATTAAGGAATTTACCGAAAAAATAGAGATTCATATTATGATTTAAGCTATGTTCCTTAATTAGGGGGTATTGGGCTCTCTGGGATAGTCTGCCCCAGGGCCTCCGAATCCTTCTTGACCTCCATATCTCCAGCGTCTGGTTTGGAGCAGCCGCATCGGCATCGCCAGCACGGGCCGCCCACCAGACGCAGGATATCGCAGGATGGAGCTTCGTTTCGTCGCTGTTCATATGAGCTGCTGTGCATGTGTGTGTGTGTGTGTGTGTGTGTGTATGTGTGCGTGTGTGTGCACGTGTGTGTGTGTGTGTGTGTGTGTGTGTTCTTTGAAGCTACGTTTCTGCTTTCTTGAACAAGTAGCAGGGTTTATGGACGACTTGTCTGTACTGGGTTCTTGACGCTGTCGGGCCATTTAAAGAAGCTGAGAACCGACTCTGGAGGTCAGGCCATTGGATTTAAGTGTCAGGATTTAGGCTTCATAGCTGCGAGATGTTTGTTTACAGGACGGATTTAGTGTTGTGCTCTGATATGGGAGTTTCCGAAATAGGGGACCCTACTGTAGTAGCCTAAATAGTGGGATCCTTACTATAAGGACACCAAAAGATTTCGGAAACTCGAAACCCTTATAGAGCCCTTTAAAGAATCCCTTATAATACCCTTATAGTAACCCTTCAAAGGAACCCTAAAATTATCTCCTATATGCTTTTCGGAAACTCGCATAGATCGTGGTTCGGCCTCGGAGGGCAAACCATAGTAGTTGCAGGATTCCATGCCCTGTGCCCACTGCTCAGCCTCGGTTCGCTTCGCCAAGGCAACTACTTAGAGGCCCCATACTAGTTTCCTTTTTCGGGTTCAGATGTAGAATCCTATTAGGTAATCACACATAGGAAGTACTATGGGGCTTATGGGTAAGGCTTTAAAGGTTGCGAATCATTCAAGCTACCACGCAATGGCTTAGCAATCATGAACCATTGCTTCGTGCCTTTATTGTGGCCTCAGCACTTGCAGTAGCTGCAGTAGCTGCTGGATGCAAGCAAGTTTGTGTACATCTGCACACGTAACATTGCTTTGTTGTGACTTCGCCACGGCTTTTGCTCGTCATCTTTGCTGTCGCCTACTCAATTAAACAGACGGCAGTCAACGACACTCAACGGTCATATGAGTCATAAGGTGAGTGTACAGGATTGCGCTTATATCTACCCAACTATATTACCTACATACAGCATCCAAGCACTGGCTGGGTGGTCCTGATATGTTGGCCCGAACACGCAAACACACATTACGTACTGATAGTGTCGTAAGACAAAAAGTGTCGTAAGCAAGAGTTGTAGCTGAGCACTACATGAGTTTGAATCTTGCATGGGTACTGCAGGTCGCGTCAATTGGGCCGTATTCTAATTCCAACAGATATTGCAAGCAATACAGAATGATTGAACGATGCAACACTGAAAAGCATCTGTCTTATCAGCGCCGATTGAGCGGATGGCGACTCATGAATAGGTTACGGGGAAGAGCATCAGTTATTCGCGGCTATTTCCTAAGCATGCCATGCACTGTCTGCTTCTTGCAAGAAGCACACGAACCATGCCCTCGCAGTGCTCGGGTTCAGGGCTTCGGGGTTTAGGGTTCAGGTTCCACTGGCACACTCGCACAACAAGCAGGCAGGGTTCAGGGGTGTGGGTTAAGAGGTGTAGGCTTTCTCGAAGAACTGCACATAGACAGTCCGGCTGTGCAACACTGCTACCACAGCTGGAACGAAACTAAAGATCTTGCCCCAAGCTTTATACTAATCTGGAAACTTCCGATTCACTTGTAACCGATGAAAAATTCAAAAAAATGCACAAATTATACAACACAAAGTTCGCACCTAGACTTCTTGGATTCGTTTTTCTACAAATTTTGAATGTAGATATTTTGGACAACCTAAACTTACAGAAATGCTGCAATTCAAGGTAGGAGCCCACGGATTTAAGGAACACTTCGATTGATGATGCTCCGACATAAGGTAGGACTTCCGGCGCATGTAGTAGATGCTCAGCTTGGGTTTGGGTGTTGGGGGAATCGGGGGTGCCCCAATTTAATACATATATATATATATATATATACGTATGTATATATATATGAGCATTTCATATATATATATATATATAAGACATACATATCTACATATAGCATGTACACAGTCCACACGGCATGACTCTTTCTGCAAGTTACTCTGGGGGGCTTCTTGTTTTTTTACACTTACCACCGCCTCATGACACTCAGCACCAGCATGTGGGAGTTTCCGAAAAGAGGGGACCCCAGTATAGTATCCTAAATAGTAGGATCCTTACTTTAAGGACCCCAAGATAAGGTACCCCTATTTTCGGAAACTCCCATGTGCCAAAGATGGCGAGAAGCCGTCGGAGAGACACAGGGCAAAGCGCCGTAGGCAACCGCACGCAAGGGGCTGAAAGGCGGCATGTTGCCTTGGACCCTACACCCTAAACCCAAGAAGATAAGATCGACGTCTTAAGGTTGCCTGGTCTATGGCAGGGGGTGCAAGGCTTTACACATGGTTAGCAGATCAGACATTTTTGCAGGGTTCAGGGATGGGGATCACAGTGAAGGTCAACATGCCGACGTGTTTTGGGCGGATGTGTGGGTGCGATTCGTTTCAAGCCCTAAACTTTGACCGTACTTGCATGGAGTCTATCTCGGCAAGCATGCCTTTCACGAGTGACGCGCAGTGCCCTGGCCATCAACAAAGTCGGACAAGGCTACAGGGGCCATCTGCCTAAAGTCTGAAGCCCAGCCGCCGGCACCCCCAACCGTGTATCATGTCTCCACCTGTCACCGAACTCCTCTGGCCTCTCCGCAAGGAGCCAGCCTTTAGCAGCCTAATTTCCTTCCTAGTGGGTCCCTATGCTTCGACTGTGCAGATGTGACAGTGAACCAGTCGTAACCTGCCGCATCGACACCTCGCGCTTCTGCAGAACCGCAGGCTTGCTTGCAAAGCATCCCACACGTTCGCATGACTCAAACCCCTCTCGAATCCAAGCAAAGACGTCGAAGCTCCCCGTAAAGATTCTCCCCAAGGCCTTCCTGTAGGCCCTGAAGTAGTTCGAGTACTAGGGCATTGGTGCATCAGCGTTTCGGTTAGGCCTTAGCAATCCCCGAGACGAAGAACCCCTGTGCCAGGCTGCTTTCAGCAGCAACCGTCTCAATCGTCTCCACAGTCTCGTTGGAGCTGTGGTTCGAGCTGTTGGTGCCATTCGCCTTGGGCAGGTCGATACCTCGGATTTTGCCAACCCTCCGTCCTAAATCCTGAAAACTGGAATAAACAGCTAAGGACAACAGAATAGGAACACGATAAAGATATGTCTTCGGCCCTTTACTAGCTTGCATGTTCTACTACATCTGGATTCTCCTTCAGATCCATCAGGATTTGGCAGGCGTAGCTCCAACACGGCCCATTATCTAAGCCCGAAATTCCCAAGATGCTGCACCTCGAAACACCGATCTTTGCTTGCAAGCCTCAAATACGTTCCTTTTGCACCGACTTGTATATGCCCGCTTGGATCTAAGTTCCTTAACCAACAACCCTAAACCGGAGAGGAAGGAACATGTCAACTAAGCTCCGAGCTTCGGCCGGTCGATCCGACTAAACACTCCCATGACTGTGAGCTACATGCTCTAAGAAAATTCGAAAATGCCTAGTAAAACTTCTATCGTATGGCGCCGTAGATTTTGTAGGCTAGAAGTGGCTGAAACAAAAGCATCTAAAGAAGCACGATTAGAGTAAGATGTAAGAAGGGGCGTTAAGAAATTCCCGATACGATTATGGGGTTCCTTACGAAAAGTATAGTATAACATATGCCACGTACGAAAACCTTACAGTACCCTTCGAAGAAGTAAAACCCTAAACCCTGTTATAAAAAAATATGAAAGCCCCGACGAATAGTAACACTTTAAAACAACCCTGTTGAAATGAGTACTATAGGGGCGTAAATAATTACCTATTCTATTTTGGGGGGGTTCCTCATTATAATATAACTACAGCATAGTGGGCCTAAGGTAGCCTAAGGCCCCTATATTAGGCTTCGAGGTTTTTCTTGGCCAGTCGCCGGCAGCACCGCGGAGCGCAGCAGGGCCGGAAATGGCCACCGAGGCCAGCGCCAGAAGGGACAGCACTTGGACTGGCGGCATTTGGGGCTTATAAGGTTTCGGGCTTATATAGGGTTTACGGCTTAAATTTTCAGGTTTAGGGCTTTTGAGGCTTATAGGGTTTAGGGCATAGGATGGCTTAGGGTTTACGCTCTCGCAACTCGGACGCCGCCAGACGAGGCCTCTCAGTTCAGACGTGCTTTGACTGGTGAAGCTCCAGCTGACAATCAGCTACCCATAGGCCCCAAAGTAGTTCCTTTCCAAAAAGGAACTGCTTGGGGCCCTTGGGTAGACACCACAAGGCTTTAGCGGTTTAGGGGTTTGGGCACTCACGCTCGGACAAGCCAGGCGAGGCAGCGGCTGAGGGTTAGAGAGCTTCAGATTTTGATTCAGAAGTCATGCATGGGAGCTAGCTTAGGAAGAGAGACGAGGTTCCAAAGCCCCAAACCCAAGCTTGAGGAGCCCCCTAAACCTCAACCCTTCGACGGCGGGCTTGGAGAGTGAGTTGTGTTGTACAGAATGCGGGTTGGAATCATCACCAACTCAAAATTACGACCGTAATAATCACTAGAATCAACATTCCGTCCTCTTTATCAGAATGACTCCAGTCTTGTGACTGCCCTGCCTTCGCCGATGCGGTGCCTCCTCATCCTCCCGTTCCTCCTCTCCCCTCTGGACTCCTCTCCCCTCTGGACTGGCTGAAACAAACCCTCTCTTCACATGGCAGTTGCAAGAACTCGACGGGTTTGTGCCAAGGGAAGTGCGCGTGCCCCACATTGGCCCAAAGCAACAAAACAAACAACTTCCAGCCTTGAGCCCTCATGAGAATAGGTGCCATGGCAATGCTTGCAAGCTTATAGCTCTGTGTAATGCAGTGCGAGTACTTGCAGAAAGTTCAGGCTTTATGCATGCGCTGGGGCCCTCACAGGATGAACACCAGCGTCTACTCAACAAAATGAGCCAAGAGTAGCGATGCCACGCAGCATTTCGAGCAACAGTGATGCCGAGTCATTGGTCAACAGAATGTTTGGTTGCCACATCTTCTACGCTAATCCGCAGTAGTCGCAATCAAAAGCTGCACGACGTCCCGGCCGAATGATCGACGGGCAAATACACATGCACACGTGCCGCGGATCCATGCTTGAGACTGCTTACTCAGCTGGCAGGCATACGATCTGCACGAAGGTTCGTTATACAATGCTAAGAACCGACCAAACACTCATAATAATGACAAGAAAAATTATAGCAAAATGCTAAACCTCAATTACACTCATACTAATATTGACGAGAACCGACAAAGCCTCAATCTTGAAAGAACCTCGTAGTTTAATGGAAGAAAGGTCTGCGGCAGGTGCCCAACATTCAGCAATTTGAGAAACTTCAGGGACATAGACTATAGACCCCTAGATGTGAGATTTTTCCCTCGAGAAGCGTTCCCAAGCAAGCCGCCATTTTGGCGACGCCACCCGAGCAAACCCAGCAACCCCTAAGCACCCTTCATACAAGCCTATGACGCACAGCCAAAGTAGGGGACGGCTTAGGGTTTATACGCTCTCGCAACTCGGACATGCCTGACGAGGTCTTTTTAGGATTTAGGGTTTAAGGGGGATACCGGAGCTCCAAGGAGCCCTGAGAGGGATGAGGAGCCCTCGTATCGGCCTCGCGGCGACGTCGTGCGAGCGCAGCAGCGCCCACATCTTCCTGCTGCTTCTCCTGAGGGCTTCGCGGCAGAGCTTCGGATCAAGCTTTAAAGGCTTAGGGCCAAGTTTAGGGGGCTGTAGATGCGCAGTGGAGCTTAGGATTTAGGGATCTTCGGGTTTTGGGGCTTCGGGGGGGTTCAAGTTTGAGGTTTTTACGGGCTGAGATGACAATGCGCAAGTAAACACTTGGTCGTGAAGGAAGGAATTGGGCTCCTTCCTGGGCTGCTGTATCCTTTCCCACCCTACGGCTTAGGCTTCCGAATGTAAGCTCCATGGTTTGGGATGTGGGTTTGGGCAGCCTCTAGTGAACTTTCATTCTAGGACCCAGCATTGCACAGGCCGGGAAGATCTTGTTGCGGCATGTAACTACTTAACCCTCAACCCCAACTACGTAAGCAAACGTCCCGGTGGAGATGAAGGGCTCCCTCAACCCTGAACACCCTATAAGGGTTCCTTTAAGGGCCCCTTTTAAGGGATCTATAGGGGTTCTACAAGGGTATAGGGTTTAGGGTCTACTTGGAGGTTCATGGTTAGGGTTATAAGTAAGATAACTATAGTTAAAACCCATATTAAGGGACTTATAACCCGACTTAGAACTACCCATGAACCTCCAAGTAGACCTCCTCAAACCCTGAAGGGGTGCAAACCATGGTACCTGATTGCTCTACTGACAATCAGAATCTCAGGCTGAGTTCCCAGGAGATGAACTCTGATCACCAACTCTTGGAAAATGGATAACATCGAGGGGCAGGAAGGACAGGTGACAAAGCCTTACACCTCCGAACTCCGAACCGGCAGGGGACGAATCCCATAAAATGAGTCTGTACCTCGATAACTCTGAAAATCTAAACCGGAGCCCTCGTGTGATCTTGCGAGGCGCATCGCTTTTTCTCCGCATGCCCAGGGTTTACATAGCCGTGCTAAATAACTAATTCGGACCTTGGCGGCCTGTGCACTGACTCTTTCAAGCCGTGGCTTGCTTCTGATAGTTGATGACTCAAAAGCTTGACAACCACCACGGCTGCACTCTTGAAGGGCCTCATTGCTTGCATTGATGGAACCAACGAAAGCGGCACCAAACACGGGAATGACCCAATAAGACTAACGCCATATGATACCAATAACAAACTAAACAGGATGTGCTGATGAAACCAACGAAGGTGGCACCAAGCAAGGTAGTGACCCAATACGACTAACACCATATGATACCAATAACAAACCAAATAGGATGTGCACTTTGGCCTGAACCGCTGAACTGGAGAATCAAAACGACGTGTTCAAGAGCATCGGGGCAACTACTTCGATTTCTGCTGCAGGTGCAGGCACAAGCAGTGCTTGCCAAAGTAGTTGCACAGGTTCCGAAAGCTATTCCTGCAACATGCAGGGACGGAACCTATCATTTTTCGCATCTTGCCCGGGTCTAGCCGGCTTTAGCTATCGTAGCAAATTTCGGGCGGTGCAGTTTTGCAATGAGAATTATAACCGCAGAGACCCAGACAAAGCAACCAAATGTCCTAAGGGCTGCTTGGAAGTGACCCACTATGCCCTATTCATTCGTGATTTCGGGCTAGCTCCGATGCACCAGATTTGCGATTTCTTCGTCCTGCTTATCGATTTAGCGACACAGGGGGTATGGGAGCTGACTGCGTGTATAGTGACAGAAACATTGGCGTAGAGCTCATGGAGCGAAAGCGTCAGACTTACGAGGACATGCCAAGTTCCTCCATGCAACGCTAGCGCAAGCTCGGAATCATGTCCCGAGCAGGCGAGTGCCGCTTCGCGGACAGGGACAATTTGCGAAAAACCAGGACAGCTGCTGCGCCCATGGCCAGGTACAACCACGATTTTACCGACTGTTTTCACGGATCAACAGTTCTGCGCCCGAAAACCACAGCTGATGTTATTGCTTCCTCCAAACAAGTATACAATATGTACATATCGCTCAGCTGTAAGATGCTCACGGCTGAAGGCTGCCAGCTGCCTTGTGAAACTCTGCAGGCAGCCATCTATGGTCATCTTTCGGAGTCTTGTCTAGATTTGGGTTCAGGGTGCATGATGAGCCTTATAGTCTTGCGGATTCGTTGAACGAGCCAGGCGAGCTCCCCTTACTCCTCTAAGTCTAAGTGCAACTATTGAGTTCGACGACACAGGCCTTCTACGTGCTTCGAGCCACCACATAGTTTCAGAGACAGAGTACCGCAACACAGGCCCTGACCCTGACTCGTAGTACACAGGATGCAGTTTGTAAACCCCTGACAACAGTCGCCCCTAATGTTCAAAACCTTCCAAGCGACCCCCCCCCCCCTCGTTGCAGGTCTCTCGTTTCTCCTTTGCTCCAGAGCAGGAGCATGTAAAATTCATACAGGTTGAAAGTTACCTAATCTGCAACTATGGTTTAACTTCCTGCAAATGATTCACTCAACGAATGCAACCCAAACTCCAGCCCTGCTCGTCCAAGCAGTCGGGTTCAGGTTGATTGAGGAACATCATTTGCAGATGCGGTAGATTGACTTGTTTGACGTTTCATTCTGGCCGCACTTGCGATGTTTCGACCCAAGCGCGTATAGGCCTGAGTCTACCGTGGTTCTACTACCTATCTCCATAAGCGAGTGTCAACCGGCATAATTGAAACTGGAACCACAATAAATAAAGAGCTGAAATCTGGTCCTACATGTCCTACTGTAGTGCTTTCTTCTCGAGGGGATGGCTGCCCGAATTCCAGACCCAGATCTGCACAGCAGAGGGGCCTGATCTGAGGACTCAGGTCTGTACCAACAGTAGCAACAGCAGGTGGTAGCGGTAGTGGTAGTGGTAGGGCTAGTGGTGCTGGTAGTAATTGTAACAGTTTCAGTAGCCGTCGTAGCAGTGAGAGCAGCAGCAGCAGCAGTAGCAGTGGCAGTGGCAGTTGCAACGGCAGCACCAGGAGCAGAAGAGTGGGACAGCAGGAGAGCGGGAGCCGTAGCAGTCGAGGTGGTGGTGGTGGTGGTGGTGGTGGTGGTGGTGGTGGTGGTGGTGGTGGTGGTGGTGGTGGTGGTCGCAGCCGCAGCAGCCGCAGCAGCAGCAGCAGTAGCATCAGCAGAAGCTGTATTTGGTGTTCACGGTATAGTGATCATTTGCCAAAATAGTGGTAGTATGGGGGAGTCCTTGAGAAGTAAAGAACATCAGGGTATGTAGCAAGCGGCATGTAGCAAGTACCTGTTTACAGTGGTGGTTGTTCGACGACGCCAAAAACGCCAGCAACATAAACACAGGCATGAACTGTTGTACATACATACCTGCACATGTAAGAGGCCTTCTTCGAAAGCCGCATACTTTGACAAGGCTGATGTAATGGCGGTTCGATACTTCTGGTAGTGCGGACAATCGTGAGAGAAACCCGAGTCACTGGAGATCGGCCTCCATACGCCACTGGCTCATGGTAAGTTCGTTAACGAGAAAACCCTGCCGCACGTTCTGCAGGAGTTCCTGCCGCGATGGGGCACAAAGGCGTGGGGGGCTTTCTTAAAATTGGAGGCGCATAGTATTAAGAGATGAAATAATCTTTACCCCTGAGATAAAAATTTTTGTCCCCTAGCTTCCATATCTTCCATGTCCCCTAGCTTGAGAAGCTCCGAAATGGCGCGCTCACAGACACAGCGATGATATGAGCGAGAGTGTTCACTCTCGCTGTCTGAGCATCCATACATATTCGAAGGACAAATCTAGTAACGTGGGCATTCGCGAACAGCCAAGCATCTTCCTACCGATGCAAACCGAAACGCAACTTATTGAGATCAGAGTCACACACACATGTGTATATCCATGTGTATATTATATATATATATATATATATATATATATTATGTATACACTTTAACCCATGCATTAATTTATATGTATGTATGTGTATATACATATATAGATACGGTACACCTATGCATGTATACATGTATACATGAAACATGTATACATGCACACTATACTATGCATGTACTTATCCACCCATATTGACATCGACCCACCCTCCCCCCCTACAACAGAAACACACACACACGCACACACATACATACATCAGGTGGCCTGAACCAACTGTTCAAGAACTCGCAACATAGACTAGTGACTAGAACAGAAACAGCACCTAATGCCGATAGCCCCAGCCTGGTCAGCAACTCCTGGCATCAGAGTCTTGCAGTTCTTGTTGGTCGAAACTTAGAAACCTCAAATCCTGACTGCCCAACCCCTCATCGTCTGGCGAGACCTAGAAAGTACAAGCACAGCCAACTGGAAGATCCTGGCCGCGGGGGCGGAAGGCCTGCTGGAACCTGATGGCCAAGAGGCGGACTTTCATACATGGGTGTTTCAGAAACTCAGGGACGTCCCAAATTACCTGATCGTATGATCCTCGGCAGAAGTTACCCCCCAACTTGAAGAACAAAAACACAGCAGAAACATGTCGCAGCATTCCAACCACGACGTGCTCCGAATGCAGGCTCGGCCTCAGGTTGCACAGGGTCTTTCCAGGCGATGTCCTTGCAGCACGAGTCCATGAAGGGCTGCACATAATCGTCAGTCAGTGAAGCTTGAGAGGTGTAATTTCCGTCAAGCCCATGTATGGTACGCTAAGGGTCCAGCTAGAAGAACTAAATCGAGCAGTGGTCGGACAACTTGACGAAAGGATGCTGCTCGACAGGACAGTGTATTCAGAGCTTCCACTTATGTACCGGATGATAGGAGGTCTGCGGCTGCCAATGTTAATAAGTATGTGGTGAGCTTCATGCCTCTCTTTCGCTCTCTCCCTGCCGTTGCAGCCAGAGTTTCTGAGCTTTATGTATGACCTTGGATCCTTTCGATTACACTTTTCATCCGGGATCGGAGGGAAACAATCTGCGGCTACGGCTCGAGACTTCTGGGCTAGTCAGACGGAGAAGTCTGGGTGTTTAGGGATTTAGGGGTTTAGGGTCTAGGGTTTAAGGTTTAGGGTTGCTGGGGGATCCATCACTCCTCCAAAGTGTGTGTAGAGCTGCGTCGGAAGCCTGGGTCGAGCTGTTCCTCGTCCTTCGCAGCACTCACTCTGCACAGGCCGAGCGAGGTTCCTTCGAGTCAGTGGTACAGCGGTGCTGGGGTTTTGCACGTCAGTGCCCCTGCGTAGTTTCTTGGCATCAACGGCAACATAGCAACCCAAGCGCAAAAAACAACTTAAGCCGCTTAATGCACCCCCTACGAGCCTACTGCCTGAATCGGAAACCAATCCTGATCCGGCATCTGGGTGGACTCCACGGCACTATTCTGTTGTGCACTTCCATCGTCGGCCTCTTGCAGGCCAAGCACGAGACATTGCAGAGTCTGCATGCATGTATGTATATGTACGTATTTTCGTAGTTATGTACGACTATTAAACCACATGAATATGCACATAAATATGTATGTACACATATGCATATTATGTACATATACACATATAACATATATACATATATATATATTGTATGAGAACACACAGTACCTCTTCCTCTTTTCTCTCCATGTGTGTGTGTGTACGTATGTACACACCTGAAAACGTGCTCTCTCCTGCTCTCGCTCTCTGTCTCCCCTCTGTTACATCTCGATGGCAGCGCCGCCCTGTGCAACGCTGGAGTGGTGATCGAATTCGTGACCGAAACCCCTTCAGCCAATCATGTCAGCGCGTGGGAACATGCCTCCCAATGCTTACCCATAGGCCCCATAGTAGTTCCTTTTCTGGATTACCCTATAGGATTCTATATATGAGCCCCAAAAAGGAACTACTATGGGGCCTATGCTTAGGGATCTGCATTCGTGTGCGAGACTGTGGCCATTCCGGACAGTAAGGTGGAGGAATCTTGCCTGCTACATCCCTGCCCTGGAGGCCCCTAGGCACGGTCTGAGGCGGTAAGCAAGCTTTCCGAAGCAACATCGCATAGCATCTGCAGAAAGCACTTCTGGCACAGCTCTTGTAATGCTTCGGTTTGAGGCCGAAAACTGGCCCATGCGTTTTCACTGTTGTACCTTCGTTCATGAAAACCACAGCAGCAGACTCCACTCAATGACAATAGCCCAAAACCAAAAAAGCAAATCAACCAAGACCAGAAGACCAAAAAACACACTACCAACAAAACCAAGAAAACCAAAACAATAAAACCAAAAAAAACAAAACCAAAAAAACCAAAAGAACCAAAAAAAACAATATTCAGAACGTCTTGGTGTATAGTCCTGGGTAATACCATTCCTGAAGACTTTCAGAAAATTAGTTTTTTTGTTTTTTTTGGTTCTTTTGGTTTTGTTTTTTTTGGTTCTTTTGGTTTTGGTTTTTTTGGTTCTAAGGTTTCGGTTTCATACCACAAACCATTGCTATTGTAAGCCGCGTTGCCCTGCAGGGTTGTGGCCTTGTCAAAGCGCAAAATAACAAAACAAATCTTGCCATAGCGAGTTTTGTGAACGAGGAGGGCACTCATGCCGTATACAGTGTGTGATTCGTGGCGTGCCGTACTCAAGCCTAGTTCTATTTTCCGGTGACTCATATCTGCATAGCAGTCGCGATTCATGACGAGCTTCCGGTGGCCTCCCCAATTCCTATTAAATTATCTTGGTTGGAAAGGACTGTAGTGATAAAGAGTGAAACTAACGTGCAACTTCTAACCAACTGAACTAGCATTTTTCCAACCACTACATTGAGGGATCTCCTGAGTCTTGTACTCTACTAGGCTTGAACATTAGAAACCACTGAGATGTAATGGTGTAAACCTTCACATAATATAACTAGAACACAACGACCATGAACAACTTAGATAATTAACTACTACACACAACTAACCTAAACCATTCATGCCAATACCTATAGCTGTTCATCTAGTGTTAGTAAGTCGTTTTAACATTGCACCTGACAATACATATAATAGTCCTAATAGAGTAGCATTGGTTGTACTGATAATAAGACATAATGAAAAAGTGCAACAACACAATTGGAGTCATGAACATCTATACTAATAGCACTAATTACCAAGTATAATACCGGTTGAACCACCTATTGTGAACAGACTATAGGAAAGATATAATGTAACAGATAACATTAGTTGTGAAAATAGTATCAGTAGACATTCATTATATACTTGTCCAGATATGCAGAATACCAACCAAATGATCTTAACGAGCAAGTTGCTACTGAAAATGTAGCCAATGTATTAATCTGTAAAGTTATAGCTCTTGTTTGAACCACCTATTGTGAACAGACTGAATGAAAGATATAATGTAACAGATAAAACATAGTATCAGTAGACGTTCACTACTTGTCCAGATATGTAGAATACCCACTAAATGATCTTAACGAACAAGTTGGTAATGAAAATATAACCAATGTATTAATCTGTAAAGTTATAGCTCTTGTATCACTGTACCATACTAATTGTAAACATATGATGTGCCCAAGCTAATTTAGCTTAATAGGCAAAGACAACTCATAGCCTCATAGCTAAGATTCTCCGATTATAGAGTGAAACTATTGATTACCAAATGCTGGAATGATAGACTCCTGGATTCCCAAAGAACCAAATCAAATATTGATAGAACATAGCATCACCGAGGAATATGAATCAAATGCAATTGTATTAAAGTGCATATCTGTTAATAACCTTAATTAGTAAAGCATCACACCTGTTAATATTGGTAGAACTATTAATATGATAGATGATGTAGTCCTAATTGATCTAGTTATATCGTGGTTATGTAGCTTAACATCAACCTATTGATTTCACAGCGTGACAAGTAATACATAAATTATATAGGCGTGAATGTTGATGACAGAGCTGACATAGCTAAACTTCAGACAGTAAGACGAAGATTGATACCATAAGTTGCGAATGAGAACAGTGAAATCCTATAATGGTGGATATAGACTCCAATCTGTACCAGTATAAGTCCGTAAACAATGTTAGTAATTCCGAGGGCACTGAACCCCCAATATTTTGATCGGCGAAACATCGCCACCGCTGCTTTCACCGACATCGTGAAGCCTTTTCGGGTTGAGTGAGCGACACAGAACATTGGAACACATGTGTGCGCCCAAAAATGGAACTCTCTCTGCTGCAGCTCTGTGCACTTGAATATCACACATATATCGAAATAACGGGTTTCAATAAACAACTAAAATATTCTGTTGTGAGTGGTCAGGTGCTGGTGCGAAAGTTTTCTGTTAACAAAAGCCGATCTGTATCCGCTGCCTTGATGTCTTGAAAGCAGTAAAACAGCAAAAACGCAGGGGACAGATTTCGGCTTTAAACCAATGCTTCTTACAATGCTCTAAAAGTTTTATTAGGGTACTACAAGGATTTTCGAAAATCCTTTATGCGATCGATGCCATAGTGATGGCTCGTAAGTACTATCTCAGCTTCAAAGGCCAGCTCTTGACTGCACAAACGGCGCAGTAAACAGTGCAGGCTTGAACATGAAAGACGTTGATGCTACACAAGCATTTGCAGAAGCCGGTGCCAGGTTTGAAACCTATTCGTTGTGTGCGGCCCCGCCTCACTAATAGTGGGCAGAAACAGAAGCACAAGATGAAGCACCAGGGAAATGCTGAAATGTTGACTCGTTTGTGATCATGCTCGCATGAATGGAAAACGCACGACTGAGACAACAAGTAAACTGCCACCCCATGAGTTGCAAACACAGTCACACCCCTGTTGTTTTCTCGGATTCGATCTTGAGCAAACATCAGGAGCTGCAATGCCTCTGCGCGACTAGGGGGGGCGGGGCGGGGGGGGCTGGGGGTGCTGGGGGGGGCTGAGGGGGCTGGGCTGGAAAGCTGAACGGCCGGGCCGGGGTCTGGCCTCTTCGACCAAGTTTAGCACTGAGAGGCGTACCCGGGCGCGACATTTCGATCACAGAAACCTCTTTTCTGTTGTGCTTTTCTTGTGCTCGACGCGGTCCGATTGTGCTTTTTTTGTGCTTTTCTTGTGCTCCCAAAACCAAACGTGTTTGTATGTTTGTGCTTTTTTCTTGTGCTTTTCTTGTGCTCGAAACGATCCGGCTGTTGTGCTTTTCTTGTGCTCGACGCGGTCCGATTGTGTTTTTTTTTTGGTGCTTTTCTTGTGCTCGAAACGACCCGGCTGTTGTGCTTTTCTTGTGCTCGACGCGGTCCGATTGTGCTTTTTTTTTGTGCTTTTCTTGTGCTCCAAAAACCAAACGTGTTTGTATGTTTGTGCTTTTTTTTTGTGCTTTTCTTGTGCTCGAAACGCTCCGGCTGTTGTGCTTTTCTTGTGCTCGAAACGATCCGATTGTGCTTTTTTTTTGTGCTTTTCTTGTGCTCCAAAAACCAAACTTGTTTGTATGTTTGTGCTTTTTTTTGTGCTTTTCTTGTGCTCGAAACGCTCCGGCTGTTGTGCTTTTCTTGTGCTCTGTCTGTACTCTTTCTGCAATCTAGGCAGGCCTCCGGGCTCGTTTCCGCAAGCGTGTTTGCATGTTTGTGTTTTTTTTTTGTGCTTTTCTTGTGCTCGAAACGCTCCGATTGTGTTTTTTTGTTGTGCTTTTCATTGTGCTCCGAAAACCAAACGTGTTTGTATGTTTGTGCTTTTTTTTTGTGCTTTTCTTGTGCTCGAAACGCTCCGGCTGTTGTGCTTTTCTTGTGCTCGAAACGATCCGATTGTGCTTTTGTTTGTGCTTTTCTTGTGCTCCCAAAACCAAACGTGTTTGTATGTTTGTGCTTTTTTTTTGTGCTTTTCTTGTGCTCGAAACGCTCCGGCTGTTGTGCTTTTCTTGTGCTCGAAACGCTCCGATTGTGCTTTTTTTTTGTGCTTTTCTTGTGCTCCAAAAACCAAACGTGTTTGTATGTTTGTGCTTTTTTTTTGTGCTTTTCTTGTGCTCGAAACGCTCCGGCTGTTGTGCTTTTCTTGTGCTCGAAACGATCCGATTGTTCTTTTTTTTTGTGCTTTTCTTGTGCTCCAAAAACCAAACGTGTTTGTATGTTTGTGCTTTTTTTGTGCTCCATGATTTCAAAACACATTGGCGCGCGGCAGTTCTGGTGCAAAATTGTCTCTGTCTGTTGTGCTTTTCTTGTGCTCGACGCGGTCCGATTGTGCTTTTTTTGTGCTTTTCTTGCTAGTTTTGCTCTGTCTCTCTGGCGGCCGGGCCAGTCCAGTCCCCGCGTCCAGGCCGTCTGAAAGAAGGTCTCCGGGCCCAGGTTGCGATGGTAACGAAACCGTGGTTCCAAACCTCTTCGCTGGTAAGTTGCAGATAGCTCCTCCCAACCTCTTCGCCGGTCCGACCCCATCTCACAGCCGTAATCGCCATACTATGCCAAACATATTTGGATTCAAAACACTGCCTGGCCCTGGAAAACCGAATGAGATCAGATTTCCTTGTGCTACTTTTGGCCTGTCTGTTTGATAATAAACCTATTTTTGAACTATTAGTGGGCCGGGGCCCCATCTAACCTATTCGAGCAAAGGGGCCAGTCACCACAACAGCAAAGGTGACTTCAGGAATTTCAGGCTGTCTTTGGGTAGGATACTGTCAGGATCCTCCTACAGAGCCTTACGTGTAGCAGCTACCCATGCTCGCGTTAACTCGGGTGGTGGGGTTCTTTTCGGTCAGCAACACGCATATCAATGGATCCTGTCGGCTGTACCCCCCCCCCATCC
This sequence comes from Symbiodinium sp. CCMP2592, assembly GCA_905221615.1. NCBI lineage: Eukaryota > Dinophyceae > Suessiales > Symbiodiniaceae > Symbiodinium > Symbiodinium sp. CCMP2592. The sequence goes on from CAJNDT010003780.1 coordinate 622,097, forward strand.
GAAACCACAAGTCAGACCAACAGTCTGGAGAAACAAGGTGGATGCCTCCAGGTTCTCCGTTTGCAAGGAGAAGCTGTGGCGCAAACTGGGCACCTTCAAGATGGGCTTGCAATTCTCCCTATAGTCTCCATTGTAGTTCCTTTTTGGGGTTACCTTTTAGGATCCTTAATATAAAACTGGTTAAACCAAAAAAGGAACTACAATGGAGACTATAGGTCGTGTCCAGTATGGATGCATCATCAGTATCACCAAGACGAGTACAAGCACCAGGCAACTACTGGGCTCCACCAGCAGTTCTGCCGCCATGATGTTTGCTATCGCTTCACAACTTCAAGATGGGTTTTTCGGTATTTATGTTCGGCTGCCCCGCCCGCCCGCCCACACACACACACACACACACACACACACACACACACAACACGAACATACACACATGCTGTAGAAGGGCTGGTGGGAGGCGACGATGCCTACCCCCCTGGCCTTGCCCTCTGCGGAGAGCGAAACAGAGAGAGGGAGAGAGAGAGAGAGAGATAGATTATGTATATGTATATGTATATATATATATATACATCGATAGATAGAGAGCCTACGCACTCAAACACACTAAACCCTGAACCCTAAACAGCTATAATGATCCTTGAACCCGAGACAGAGAGAGAGAGCGAGAAAGAGAGAGAGAGAGAGAGGCACGGGAAGGACAAGGATTGAGTTGTCGTAATGATCGTAATGTCATATAAAGTTACCTGCCCAGCCCCCAACTCCTACACGGGAAACCCTATAAGTCACGACCTTGTCGCCGTTGCGGGCATGGATCGCATCCATCCACGGGTCGTTCTCGTCGACGGGGTCTTTGTTCCAAGCCTGCGCTTCTAGCCTTCAGTTCTCGTTCCCAAGTAAGGAATATTTCTTCGATCTTGAACGTGATAATTATGGGGACCCACAAACATGGGCCCAGCAGTTCAGGTAATTATGTTGTGGTGCCAGGGATCCTAAGCAACACACATTTAAACTGCTATAACCCCTATATGCCCGAGCAAGCGAGAGAGAGAGAGAGAGAGAGAGAGCGAGAAAGAGAGAGAGAGAGAGAGTGGCACAAAATAAGGTTTGAGCCCTCAACCAGATTAACGGTTACCTTTCTTGCCCCCAAGTCCTGCACCTGAAACCCCAGTGAGAACCTTGTCGCCGTTGCGGGCATGGATCGCGTCCATCAACGGGTCGTTCTCGTCGAAGGGGTCTTTGTTCCAAGCCTGCACTTCTAGCCTTCAACCCTAGTTCCCACATCAGGAGTATTTCTTCGATCTCGAACACTGTAGAGGGATCCGCAAAAGAGGCCCTGTAGCTCAGGTATGTTGAGGTGCTAGGGGTCCTGTGACAAACCCACACACACACACAGAAACACTCAGAAACACGCGCACACCCACCCTTGCCGACATCACCTGGCAAAGCGACGGATGAGGAGGCACATAGTCATCTGCGCACACCTTCACATGTAGAAGTGGGTGTAGTAGTAGTAGTAGTAGTAGTAGTAGTAGTAGTAGTAGCAGTAGCAGTAGCAGTAGTAGTAGTAGTAGTAGTAGTAGTAGTAGTAGTAGTAGTAGTAGTAGTAGTAGTAGTAGGCGTAGTAGTAGTAGTAGTAGTAGTAGTAGTAGTAGTAGTAGTAGTAGTGGTAGTGGTAGTAGTCGTAGTAGTAGTAGTAGTAGTAGTAGTAGTAGTAGTAGTAGTAGTAGTAGTAGTAGTAGTAGTAGTACTAGTAGTAGTAGTAGTAGTAGTAGTAGTAGTAGTAGTATTAGTAGTAGTAAGTAGTAAAGTTGTAACTGTACATAGTCTGCGGGCTGGCTGTTGTGCTGTATGCTTTTATGCATGCTCTTCTGTAATTCGTATTCATAACATTTTTGGCTCAAGTGAGCACGGCAGTGTGTCGTTGGTAGCTTCTCGTTGCCGCGACGCAATTGCGCGCAGCCCGTCCTGGGCGGACGTTCGACCTGTCACGGTCGTTGGACTTTCTGCTTGGACGGAAAACGAGGGTGCGTGCTGCCCCTTTGGGTTTCCGTTCTCCACAATTGGGGGCTGTTCTGGGAAACGGCCACCCAGGCGGCTGCTGCGCCGCAATCTTTTAACGTGGCCTCGAAGGCGCGCTTGTCGTGCGCCTTGAGGCCGTGGTCCTGTGTGGCACGGGGCTCTCTCCTTCGCTAGGCGACCATGAGCGCTGAGGTCGCAGGTCAGCCGGAAGGAGCCACGTTGCTGAGGTGCATCGAGGATGGGTCAGTGGAGTACCCGGAGAAGATGCCCTTTATGTACTGGCTCCGTTGGCGTAAGGAAACGGGGTCCCGTCCCACCAAGAAGAAGGACGGACGATCCACGACGCTAGCAGATGAACAGCGTCTGTGGAAGGAGACGATGGAATTCCTCTACGACAACTTCGATGCCGAAGAGGAAGAGGAAGAAGATGAAGAGGAAGATGAGGAAGCTCCAGCTGCGGAAGCGGGCCCGGGTGCTCAGGATGGCGATCCGGGCCCCAGCTCTGAAGAGCTTCTGCCGGAGGCCGGGGTACCGGCTCCGCGTCCTGCCGCTGCGCCGGCGGACGTGGCCGAGACGGCGCGCCGTGTTGGTGCGCTTGCTCTCTCGCCGGTGGCCGGCGGCCCGGCCCGTTCCGGGCCTCCCTCGTCTGCTGGGACGGGTGGTCCCGTCACGGCGGAGACCCTGCAGGCGGACCTGCGGGAGCTCTACCGTCCCGACCAGGAACCGGTCGCGGATTACCTGACGCGGGTTTCAAGGCTGGTTGTGGCCTTGAAGGCGCACCAGGCAGAGGTCACGGTGGAGGATCTTGAGAAGATCACTACCAAGGCCACCATCCTTGCCGAGGAATACGGCAAAATGGGAGGTGACTGGCACCCTGCCAGGATGGTGCGGGCCCTGCGCACCAGGTTTACCGTTGCCGCGGTTTCTCTTGGGTCGGAAGACCGAGAGGAGGTCGAGAAGGAGATCTCGTGCCTCGGCGAGCTGATCTTGGCCCTGGGAGGCAAGAGCAGCGGCGATCCCGAGAAGGTTTGGAGCACTCCTTCTTCTGTCCCGGCCCTGGCGGCCCGGACGGGCGCCGTTGCGGAGTCGGGCTCTAAGTCCGGAGCACCGGCGCCTCTCCCGGTGGACCTTCAGCTCGCGATCCCTGAGGATCCGCAACCTGGTCCGGGGGACTCACCCCTGAAGTCCCGCCTTGCGGCTCTGGAGATAGAGCTCGAAGGGCTTAAGAAGGATAAGCCCGGCGAGCCTCACTCCGCCAGCGGCGGAGCCGGAGAGCTCGCTGCAGCTTTGGCGGCCCAGACCGAGGCGCTCAAGGAGGCCTTGGCGTCTCGCGGAGGTCAGACGTCGATCACGACCGTGAAGACGGACCTCCAATGGCCCTCGCTCACCGACGATCGCTCCGACATCCGGGACGTGGTCCAGTTCTACGAAGAGTTCGAGGACGTCTGTGGCCTTGCCAACAACTGCAAGGGGATGAATTTCCGGGAGAAACTCATCGCCCTTCGTGCTCGCTGCCGCGGCTCGAGGCTTAAGACCTTTACTAACGTGTACAAGGCTGCCTCCAAGACCGGGGAAGTTACTGAGAATCCCCAAGCCGTTTACGAAAGGATCAAGCAGCGGCACCTTGTCTTCGGCGAGAGCCGAGAAGAGAAGGAGATGAGGGTGGACGCGGAGCACGTCGCCCTCACTAAGGGCCGTCTCACAGGGCACCAGTTCGAGCCCCTGTTTGAGGCCTCCATCGCGGAGCTGGAGAGTGTGGGTCTTGGCAAGACAGCGAGGGAGCTCTTCCTAAGCTACTTGCGCAAGATGCCTCCACATCTCCAGAAGGAGATCCGCGGTGATAAGCGGTTGTGGCCTAGCGACGGCGCATCCGCAGGGCTTCGAGGCCCTTCGACCTGGGAAGAAGCGCATAAGGTCGTCCTCGAATATGAGCAGCGTGAGGCTGCGCATCGGGTGACGGCTAATAGCGTGTACGCAGGTTCGACGGAAGACCCAGCCCTGTCCGCCGCGCGGAAGGAGGTCGAGAAGCTGAGGACGGAGCTCAAGGCTTCTAAGGCCGCGGCCAAGGCGGCCGCCTCTTCCACGCTTGCCGCTGGTCCGAAAGGAAATGGAAAAGGTAAGCCTATCTGTTTCCATTTCCGCGACCACGGGAACTGCCCAAAAGGGGACGCGTGCCCTTACTCGCACGACAAGGAGCTCCGCAAAAAGGCCCTCGCGGCCAAGAAGGAGCGGGACGCGTCCACCCTGGCGACAACGCCGGGGAAGGGCAAGGGCAAGGGCAAGGGTGGACCCGGAGGGCAGCCCAAAGGCAAGGCCAAGGCCAAGCCCAAGGCGAAGTCCAAGGCGGGCGCGAAGCCGCCAGGGACTATCTGCCCTTTCTTCAAGAAGAACGGGTCGTGCCGTAAGGGAGCGGACTGTGACATGGTCCATTCGCTTCCCGCCACTGGGGGAGCCGCGTTGCCTTCGAACTGGGCGGCCCCGAGTGGCGCCGGGATGGTGAATCCCTTCGCTACGCTCTCCATCCAGATTGGGAGCGCTGGCACGGTTGTTGCGGCGAACTCCTCCGCTTTCCCGCTTGCCAAGAGCTCGTCGTCGAAGTTCAGCTCGTTGGACGAGCTGCCTCAGGACTGGTGGCACCTCTGCGAGAACGAGGTCGGGGGGTACCAGTACAGAACAGTCGTGCAGGTCATCGACGGCATGGTGGAATGCATGCTGGACGGGTGTGCAGGCTCGAACCACATCACGGAGGAACTCCTCTGTGGGATCCTCAACCGGGCTGCTGCCTTGGGGATCGGCACGGAGGACCGGAGGTTTCCTGTCGTGAAGTTCGAACGCTGGGTGCATCCGGAGTTCGTCCATGGGATCGCTGCAGGGAAGCCGGTGCCCCTGAAGGGGGCCGTCGTGCTGAGAGTCCGCTTTCTGGAGGGGCTCTCCCCCGACAACTGCAGCGAGGGTCCAGAGATATTCGTGCGCTGTAAAATAGCCGCGAAAGGAACCTCGGATTGGCATGGGCTCATCCTTGGCGGCCGCGCCTTGGATTGCTCGGGACGGCAGGGCTTGGGCTTCAAGCCCCTTCCTGACTGCCACTCCCTGGAAACCCTTGGGATTAAGATCCCCAGGTGCGAAGACTACAGTAGGTCGCGGAAGGACCGCGCCTACGCCTTCGAGTCCAGGCTTTCTAGTCTCGACGGTGCTCTGTGCTTTGAGCCGGGTACCGGAGGCAGGGACCTGCTCCGGTACAGCGGGGAGAACCCGCTGGAGCTCTTGGCCGGAGATGGGGTCATCGCACCTGTGAAGAGGGAAGGCAGTGGAGGCCAGGATGGCTCCCTTACGGAGGCTGTCCTCCCGGTAGAGTCCGCCAACTGCGAAGCAGTGCCTGGGCTGTGGCCCACAGGAGCCGAGGAAGGTTCGATCTTGCTGGTAGCCGAAGAGGACACGACTGTCTCTCCGGGTGCCGTCGTCGGCGAGGTCCGGACCGGGCTCGCGCAGACCACCGCGTGTGAATGCGGAGGGGTTGAGACCCTCTTTACGGACGCGAGTGGTGACCCGTGTGGGAACTGCGGATTAGGCACTGCCGAAGACTCGACCTTCCCTGGATGCTTTGCGTGCGGGTCCACCGAGAGGACCGCCGTCTGTGGCCTGCAAGGCTGCGGCGCATGCTCGCACAGCAGGGGTTGGCGTAAGGGCCTGAGGGTTGGGGCGGTTTTCGCCCTTGCCGCCGTAAGCACGGTCCTAGGAGGGCCTTGGGCCACGGAGTCCGTGGTTACGGATCCGGATGCCGTGTCCTTCCTCTCCTCCATCCCCACTGAGGGCCAGTGGTGGCAGACGAAGGGAGGAATGGCTGGCCTTTGGAGCGGCAGGCCCCAGGAAGGTGACCCGGAGAATCGGCCGGATGTCGAAAGGCTTCCGTACGAGACTTGCCTCTTGAAGTCTTCTGGCGGCCCGTGGCGGTTGTGGCAGACTAGGGACCTCAGGCTTTGGCCCGAGTCTGTCGACTGGTCGACCGTGCCCGTCACGTCCGATCTCGCGGTCTTCAGGACGAAGACGGGGCCGCGTTGGGCAGGATGGGATGCGGGTTCCGCTACGAGGGGGCTTGGAGGAAGCCACGGCCGAGACGTCACTAGTGGTTCCAGAGTGGACACTAGGAACGAGCCGGTGTACCACATAGTGGAATCGGCCGACATTGAGAAGATGATCGAGGAACCTCCCTCCGACTACTACTACGACAAGCTGCGGGAGGATATGGGTGCGAGGCACAAGGGTGCTTGCCCGCACCTTCTCGATCACCTGGTCTCTTTGGAAGCTTTCCTCGACAAGAGCATCCTCTTTGGGTTCTCCTTTGGTGTCGCCAAGGCTGAGATCTGTGTGTCAGAGGGTAAGCTCCTCGGGCACCGGATCGGGCGGCACGGGAGTGCGCCCGACGAGGAGCGATGCCAAGCGGTCGTGGATTTCCCGCCGCTTAAGGAAAAGCTCCACATCCAGCAATTCCTTGGGTGTGCGAACTGGCTTCGGGGCTATCTGCCAGCGGAATATGGCCATGCTGCTAAGGTTTTGGGCCAATGGCAGAAACCGGGAGCGGAGTTTCCGGAAGGTGGCCTGGGGACAGGCACCACTGCCGGCTGCAAGGCTTTCAAGGCCATCAAGAAGATGATGAGCCACCATATCAGCCTGGCGGCCTTCGATGAGGCGTCGGCTGCTGATGGCTCTTGCCCGCTTGAGCAGATAGCGGACGCCAGCGGGATTGCGGTAGGGGGCTCGGTGGTGCAAATGAGCAGGGACCTCTCAAGGATTAAGGTTCTTATGACTCACTCCAAGAGTCTGACCCCTGCGCAGCAAAATTGGCCCCCGCTGATTCAAGAAGCCTTCGCACAGCTCGAAGTCAAGCGAGCAACCCGAAAGGTCTTCGGAACTATCCGAACCCTGTGTTGGACGGACCATGCCAATCTTACGAGAGCGCAGTCCTCTGATATCGGCTCCGACCAGAAACTGGTTCGATGGGTTGCGGAGATCTTGATGGATGGGTCTGAGATCAGGAGTCTCAGTGGTCGCAGTGCGACGCTGGGGGACTCCTTTTCCAGGAACCCGAAGGGTCGGGACGAGCTCTTGGCCGCCCGGACCAAGGACTTGGTCGGGATGACTGGCCAGCTGAAGGGGTTCGACCTGGACCAGTACCTTGGAGAAGGGACCGAAGGTGACGGTCCTGTTCCCTGGGCAGTAGGGGAAGACGCGGTTCCCGATCACGCGACGCAGGTTGCCCCGGCGACCGCGGCTGCGGTGCCGGTCGGGGTCGCGGGCGGTCCCCCTGTCCGCGTTATGATTGTTTTCGATTATGCCCCTTGGACGGAGCAGGAAAGGGCGCTCACGGAGATCCGTGAAGTCTTCGTCTCGGGAATCCCGGGGCACTCCATTGCGGTGAGAGGCTGCTGGGGCCCTTTTGAGGACGATGACGGAGTGGCGTCCCACTTCGACGGTATGACCGGTAAGCTTACCGGGCCCAAGAAGGTCAAGAAGCTCCGCGTCGACCTGCTTACGTCCTGTGCGAAGGTACTTCGGGAAGCCGCTGCGTTTTCCCCTACCTTTCTGGTAGGACTTGGCCAAGGAGGAGTTGTCACCGCTGCCTTGCGGTGGCCGCTGGTGGTTGAAGTCACCCTCCAGGCTCGCAACCTGCAGCGCAAGGAAGCCCGCGTCGCGGGCCTCGCTTGGGCAGGGATCAAGGGTATCTGGAGCCTTAAGCCTAAGGTCTGGAAGGCGCACTCTACTCATGCTGAGGTGGCTGAGGCGTGCCCAGAGATGGGGCGTGAGTTTCCCGAGCCCCCTATACCAGGATATGGGATAGTGGGCAAGATTGCCGCTTCCGCTGAGGTCCTTTCGTCCCTGAAGCTAGAAGGGATCTCCAAAGTCGCGGATGTTTCCTTGCGTGGTCTCGTTGACGCGCCCTCTCGGGAGCTTTGGGATCACGAAGGAGTCTGCGCCTGCGGAAAGAGGACATACCTATTTTCAAGGTGTCCTTCGTGCATCCGGCAGGAGGCGGAGGAAACAGCTCTGGAGGTTGCTGAGGCCCAAGCCGAAAAGGAGGCCGCTGAGGGCCCGGAGTCTGCCGACCCGAGCGTGTCACTCGAGGTGAACGCCCTCTTGTCCGCCAGCCTTGCTGATGGTTCGGTGGACATTGATACGGACCTCATCCGAGCATGGGCCAAAGGTTTCCTCCAAAAGCCCGTGGAAGGGCTCCTGCCCACGGTGTACGGCAGGATTAAGGCGAGGGTCTGGACTGGGGGCGACCTGGAGCTTCCAGTCGAGGGGTGCGAGAAGGACGGCCCTTCTTTGTGGAGTTCCTGGGTCGTGAACGCCTCTGGTGAAGTCCTGCAAGGGCACCAGGCCTTCCCGTCCTGCCTGAGCGGGCCGAGCTCGCTCAACTGGGCTGTCGAGCCCAACTGGCACAGCCACAGGCATGTGGTTAATTCTGAGTGCGAACGCATATGGAATCTCCAGGAGGGCGAAGTTCGCCTCCGGGAATCCTTTGCGTGTCTCCTTGGTCTCAAGGGAGAGGTGGACCGCGTGGAAGGTTGGAATGATGGGGACGGCATCCAGTCCCTTGGGCATCGGAAGTCGCTCAGGGCTTCGCCTGTCATCGCCGCCTTCCAGTGTTCAGGAGAGGAAGGCCATTGGATGGCCGTCCAGCTCTCGAAGAAGATCGAGGTCAAGGAAGGAGAGCTTAGCAGGACCCTGGCTTTTGTGGGGTCCGCTACCAAGGCCCCACGGGTGGTTGTGGAGTTGTACTCCTCCCACCGGCCCTTTTGTGTCAAGTCACATTCCGTGCGGACTTGCCGGGTTAAGGTGTCCGCGTCCGGGGGTTCTGGTCCCCTCAGCCTCGGTTCTTTCCCTGTGCTGTCGGACAAGGACAGCCCGGAGAGTCAGAGAGAAAAGCTGGCCTTGGCGGCCAGGGATGGCGCCGGGCTCTGCGAGTTCGGCGTCACGCCAGCTCTTCGCACGGCTTGGCACGAGGCTCAACGGAGAGATCCGTCCCTTACGGCTTCGGTCAAGAAGCCGGAAGCCCCTTTCAAGCTTGGCTCGGACGGAGTCTTGGAGAGGGAAGTGACCATCAAGACTGGCCAGACGGTGGTCGTCCCGGTCGTCCCGAACGGTATCGCCGGGCCCAATGGCGTCACGTGGCGGAAGTCATGCTACATGACTGTGCATTGTGGCCTCCTGGGGGCGCACCGTTCGGCGGAGGTCACGTTCCGTCTCCTTGAAAGGGCCGTCTGGTGGCCAGGAATGGAACCAGACGTTAAGTTGTGGGTGTCCAAATGCCTGGCGTGTGTTAAGGGCAGGGCCCGAGCCACGAAGGTCGAAGCGAAACCTGTCAAATGTCTCGCGGAAGCGTGTTGGCAGGAAGTTTCCGTCGACTGCGAGGGTCCTAATCGGGAGGACCGCGATGGCTTCCGATACAGTATTACGTACTTTGATTGCCTTAGCCACGCAGTGCTTCTGGAACCCATGAAGACACTTACGCATACGGATGTGCGTAGGGCATTTCTGCGGTGCGTGCTGAGATCACGCACCCTGCCCCGCCTCATCCGATCTGATCGAGGCACTGAGTTCAAGAATGCCATGATGCTGGAGTTGTGCTCCATGCTTGGGACAACTCAGCAGTTCAGTATGGCTCTCAGGCCTTGTGAGATGGGGTCCAACGAGAGGGTCCACCAAGAGGTCCAGAAGGTTCTGGGTAACCTCATCCGGCATATCGGCGGCTCCATGGAGAACTGGAGCGAATGGCTCATGGTCGCCGAGTATGTGTTGGATAATACCCCGGGGGCGCATGGGTACACCCCCAGGGACCTGGAACGGTCCTGGAGCCTCGCCTTGCCGTTGGAGAAGGACGTTCTCCGCGAGGCCCTCCAATTCGAGCCCATCACGGACTGGGCCCGTTCCCAGTTCAAGCAGTTTTCCGACTTGGCGGCCGCTGTGCGGCGCCATTGGGACGCGAGCAGTGAGGCGCGTGCCCGACTTGCTAATCGGTCGCGTCGCACAGTTGAGCTCCGCGTGGGGGACAGAGTTGTCTGGAATTCCCCCAAGCCCCGGCCAGAGGGGGCGGGGCGTGTCCCTTGGAAGCCTGGTCTGACCGGCCCTTGGAGGATAGTGGCGGTTAAAGGCCATAGGCTGCAACTCGAACTTGTTCCTGGTGGCCCTGGTGAGGCGCCAGGCCGGCAATGTGAAGCCCACGCGGAGGATGTAGTGCTCGTGCCGGAAGATGCGGAGGTGCCCGAGAAGAGGGACCCCATAGAGTTTTTCGACGAGCCAGAGCATCAGCCGCCTTCATTGGGTCAGCAAGCGGCCGGTGAAGCTAAGCAGGTCGAGTTTACTGTCAAGCGCCGGGGCCGCAACTTCGTGTTGCGTATTGGTGACCATGTTGCGTACCATGGCGCCCGAGTGGGCCCTAAAACCTGTCGCCTAGGCAAGGTCACGCAAGTGGACGAAGCCAGGGCACAGGTGGGCGTCCACCGGTACATCCCCGACGCCTCAGGACTCAGAGTCCGGTGGCACCTTGCGTTTTTGGACGAAGGCGGTTCTCTGACCCGCGAAGGGACGAGACAGGCCATAGAGTCCATCACCGTGAAGGAGATTATCTCCAAGGTGGATCTTAGTAGGGATGGGGTTCTCGCTGCGTCTTCTGCCCGGAAGCTCGATAAGGCCGGTTACTCCTTGCAAGAGTCCGTGCCGGACCGAGTGGGTGTGGCAGCTTCCCCGATTGACGTCCCTGCTGCGTTGAAGGAGCTCCTTGCTGAGGCTCCCGCGCCCTCCTTGATCGTCGGTAGAGGTAGCTCCTGTGCCGCGGTCCAGGGGTGGATCAGAGATCACCTAGAGGGTATGGACGTGGACCTTGTCGAAGTAGCGGTGTCGGAGCACTCGCTTACTCAGGTCAGTAAGGCAGGAGGCCTGCGTAGCCCTCCTGCTGCGGTTCAAGGAGCCAGCTCCTACGGGATCCGCTGGGACTTCTCCTCAGAGGAGGACCGGCAAGCCCTGAGCCTTCTGGTCGATACGCTCGACCCCAAGTGCCTCGTTGTGGGCCTATCCGGTAAGGGTATCCCCAAGGAGTTCCTCTCCCTGGTCAGTAGGTGGGGAGCAATGGTGGCCGAGAAGGGGCGCCAGATGCTTGTTACTATCTCAGATCAGGAAGGACTTTGGGAGCCTTGGGAGGCCCAGGGGTGGGCTCCCGTGTTTGGGACGCTTTCGGAACCGAAGTTCCCTTGGGCTTTCGGCCGAGCTGATCGATGTCAGCTCTTGGGATCAGTTCCTAGGGGTTCTAAGCATTCGGAAGGAGCGCTGATCTGTCTTTCCAACTTCAAGATGGATTCGGTTTGCGTTCGCTGTGCAAAGCCTGACGCTTTGGGCAGGGTAGCCCATCAGCACGCGAAGGCCCGGACCTCTTCGAGGGTGCTCGCTCCGGCCTTGTGCCGTTGCCTGGCGGATGCTGGTCTGAGGGGCGACCAGCCCCCTTGCTACGACAGCATTTGCTCAGTGAGCGGCCAGCCGCCGGCTGAGCCTGCGAAGCCTTCCGCTCCGGAGGTACCGTTGCCGGACGTTAAGTCTGGCGAGGACCTCTCCCCTCAAGAGAGAGCGAAGATGGAGGCTGAAGTTCTGGAGTTCTCCAGGAAGATGGATGCTCACTGGCGGTCGAAGGCAGACGCCAAGGATTGGGATGGTGTCTTCGCGGACCTGGAGGTCTATGCGTTGGCAGGCCAGGCTGTGGCTGCCGATCCCCGCCGTACGCCAGAGTATAAGGCGCAGGTCATTGAAGGCCTCAGGTTGGGCCCTACGGAGAACCGTCCGGGGCTCACCGAGGCTGATCTCGCAGCCATTAAGGAGACGGTGGGCCGGAAGGCCGCTGCATTCTGGGTCGAAGGTACGGCGCGTACCACGGTCCGGAAGTTTGCGCACGACTGCGTCCCTACGGGGCCTCCGGTCAGCTCTCAGCCCCATGCGCTCCGCGGGGAAGCGGCGCAGTGGGTTGATGACCGGCTTGAGGAGGAGGTCCAGAGAGGGCAGCTTGTGCGAGGCCCTTCGGCCTGGGGTTCGGCCCCTTTCCCTACGAAGGAGATGCCTTCCCACAAGCGGGCGAGGAAACGCCGCTTGGTGGTAGATTACCGCAGGGTAAACGCCAGGGTGAAGAGATCCACTTACTACTGCCGGCGGAGCACGGATGTGCTCGCTGCAGCGGTAGGATCAGTCTGGTATAGCTTCGTTGATGCGGTTTCCGGGTTCAATCAGATCCGCAACACGAAGCGTGCCAGGGAGGTTCTTGCCATTGTTGCGCGTAGCGGTAAGTACCTCCCTATTGGGCTTACCTTCGGGCCTGTCAATGGTCCCGACGATTTTAACTACGTCGTGGACCGCGCGTATGCGCCGGGTCGCAATCGAAGGCTTAGGTTCACTAAGGAATGGGTGGCCTATGTCGACGACCTGACGGTTCGTACAGGTAGGGTCGTTGACGGCCGTTTCCTCACGGATGCGGAGGCAGAGGAGGAGATAAGGACGGCGTGCCGGAAGGGCAGCCGCTCCGCGCCTCAGACCGCCGCTTCCGCCCTTGAAGCCTTAGGCGCTCGAGGCCGCGACGGCTCGAGCTCCAGTCCGCCTGACGCGGACCGGAAGGTCGCGCCTAAAGCAAAAGCAAAACACGATGAATCCCTAACGGACACTAACCACCCCACAAGAGCCCTATACCCTAACTCGCTTGTGTTCGTCTTGACCGCTTGTGTCTTGACCGCGGGGTCTAGGTTAGGGTTCGGGGTCTTAGTGTGCCGCGTCGGGGGGGTTCGGGGGGGAACGTGGGGGGCAGCTCGGACGCAGGCCTGTACGCCCGTGGGTCGCTACCTCCTTTCTATGCTACTACTCGTTGCGTGCGTGCTGCAGCAAGGGTGTAGTGAGGTAGTCCAGGGTGTAGGTCGTGCTGAGTGTGAGCCCTACCCCCTCTCTCTGTGCAGCCCCCTTGAACCCCCTGCCTTTCAGGACATGGCCGCGCAGCGTGGGCTCAAGACGAGTAGCCCAGTAGCTTGCGACGGGCCGCGCGGGCCCTTGCCATCGGCTTCTTGCGCCTCGCGGTGTGCTTTGGCACACGTGGGCCGGGAGGTCGCGTGTACCCCTCTTTCCTTCGCTGCCGGTGGGTCCTCCGTGGACCGGCTGGTCGCGGAGCCACTCCCACTTTTTCCTCCGTGTGCCGGGCCCCTCGTGGGCCAGGGAGCCGCGAGGGGCGCCATGGGAGGGGGCCGCAGACGCGGGAACGAAGGGAAAGGCGGTCGTGATAGCAACTCACGATGGCAGCCGTGGGTGTGGCTAGAGAACCCCGCGGTTTGCCAGAGGGCGCTTACGCAAGCCCTCCGCCACGGCAAATTCGGCCTGCAGGGCCATCTCGGCGAAGGGGGCTGGATTAGCGTATCCGCCTTAGCCGAGAAGCTCCAGATCACTTCGTCCGCGATCGAGGCAGGTGCGGCGAGTGATCTGGAAAACGCGGCTGGCGGTCGGGAGAAGCAGCGGCTGGAGCTGGTCGATGGCCGGATCCGGGCTCTCCAGGGACACGGCCGTGGGTCAGGATTGACCGCGGGCACCGTGTATGGAGACGGCCTCGATGAGGCCGGCATGAGGGAGCTCTCGGTAGAGTACGGAGGCTCCACCCTCTGTCATGGCACAGAGGTGTTTCATGCGCGGCGGATCGGCCGCGACGGCCTCCTCCCGGGAGGCGGAAACGGCCCGCGCCTGACTGTCCATTGGGTGATCGGGCCCGGGTACCCCAAGACAGCGGGACAGTACGTCGGGCTTTAGAAAGAACTCGACCTGTCTTGTGGTCTCGAACCTCGAGCTCCTAAGGGCTTCCGGGGTGCCCGTCTGGAGAGGGACAGACGGATGTGTTCTGACAGGGCGTGTCCCTCCAGAATGCATCCTCCGAATCCTCACGGTGCAACCCGGCTGTGAAGTCTTCGACCTCTCGCTTGCAGAGCGTCAGGGTAACACCCTGCGGTGGGTCGATGATGCGGAGCCCGGGAGCGGAGTCCGCAGAGAGCAGTCGGCGCCGCCTGGCGGAGCCGGCCCGGTCAACTACTATATCGGGGACGAGGACTCGTCTTCCGAGCTGGAAGTTGAGGTGCGGGCCAAGAGCTCGGCAATGCCGGCGGGACCCCCGCCTGGACCACCTAAGGAGGGTGGTCCCCGTGGGATGCCCTCTGCGCTGCATCGGTCCAGGACGGTCGATGATAGGCCGCCGCCAGGGCGGGCAGGCAAACTAAAGCCTACCCCCAAGGTGGCCCCAGAGGGAGCGCCTTCGGCAGGGGAACAGGAGCGGGGAAGATCACACCGCCCCCCTCAAAAGGTGCCTCCCGAAGCACCGCCTGCGGACACGATCCGCTACAAGACGCCGCCCAGGGCCCGGGATGAGCTGCCTGAGGATCCTCAGACCGCGCCCGGTGACCCTGAGGGTGCCGGTGCAGCGCCTGGGGATCAGCCGATGGAGGCGGACCGTACGCTTACTCCAGCGGATTTGTTCCACCCGAAGAACTTCAGCAAGAAGGCGAACCCGAAGCCGCCGCCGAAGAGGCCAGCCGTTCCGGAAGGAATGGTCACGGCGAAGCCTGGCCCGACGCCGAAAGGGGTCAGGCCTCCACCGCCGTTCCTGATCATGGAAACCGAGAGGGCCGAGGAGTTCTTGAGCACCAGGCCTGGATGGTTGCTGGGTGGGCCGGCTGAGCCGCCCATCGCGCGATCTCCTCCTCCGCCACCTGTTGCGAGGAACCGGTCGGAAAGGCCCTTGCCTCATGGAGGGCTGGGGCCCGGGCCTTACCAAGGCCCTATCCGGCCTAAGCTTGGTGGGCCTGCGCTCAAGGCCGCTCCGAAGGGGGCCGTTCCTAGTGCTGAAGCCCCTTCTGCGAGCTCGGCCTCCACGGGAGGCCCAGAGGGCTCCCGAGAAGGAGGTACGGCCGTCCCAGAGGAGACCGAGGAGGAACGGGCCAAGACTGAGGCCATCCTCCGCGGGATCGACGATTTCATGGCATCCGTGGAGCGTCGGTCGGCAAGCCAAGAACGGCCCGCTCCGAAGTCTCCTGCGCGGCACACATTTGTGCCTTTCAGTGTGGATCCGATTCCCGAGGAGGCTGCAGTGCCTGGGGAATTCGTCGATCTCGGGGACACCCCCGACCGGAGTGCGATCCATGGCGGGGGCGTGGCTGGTTGCCCTACACCCGAGGAGATTGGGAACGGAGACCCTAGAAGGGTTCCTTCCCGTGGGTCCGGCCACAAGTGTGGTATCCGCGGGTGCCGTGCCGAATTCGAGCACGAGTACGACGCCGCGTACCACCGAGCGGCGGTCCACGGAAGGGGCCTTCCGGCGAACATGGTGCCGGCCCCGTGCGACGATGCGTTCTTTGGAGAAGCCGCTGTGGCTCTGAGACGCTTCCGCCACGGAGAAGCTCGCAGAGACCACAGAGACCGTGTCTGGGTCTTTGAGGCTGACCTGGGCCGGTTTACGCATATCTCCAACCCGGACCGCTTCTGTGATCGCATCGGGGCGGAGCTGAGTGATTTCAGGCGGCTCCCGGATGGGGCGCCTTGTGTCACTTCCGATGGTCTCTGGCGCACGTATCGCCTTGACCGGAGGCCGGTGCAGCGGGCGAAGCCTCCCGTGCGCTACCCGAGTACCATTCTCGGGCCAGTGTACGAGGAGACGGACTTCATGATGCCCAACGCCGCAGCTCCGAGTCCCTACCGTCACTTGTTTAGGGACGAGATCCCGCTGGGCGAAGCGTTGGAGGCGATTCGCGAAGAGCAGGGGAGATCCGGAGAGGTTCCCGAAGATGTTGAACCGCCTCCTCCGGCGTTCCCCGACGAGCCTTTGGAGCCCCAAGATC
This sequence comes from Symbiodinium sp. CCMP2592, assembly GCA_905221615.1. Classification (NCBI taxonomy): domain Eukaryota; class Dinophyceae; order Suessiales; family Symbiodiniaceae; genus Symbiodinium; species Symbiodinium sp. CCMP2592. Next base: position 638,005 of record CAJNDT010003780.1, read on the forward strand.
CGGACGTGGACGCTCCCCGGGAAGATACCCCGAGGGAGCACGTCCAAGCGATGAGGGAAACCTTTTCAGACCTTATCTGGAACGCCCACGATGGGCTCAGAGAAGAAAAGCTCGCCGCGGGTGTCTTGAACCCTATCGCAAAGCAGACTGACACCCAACTGGAGATAGATCCCCCTATGCTGGAAACGGATCTGCTCCCTCGAGAGAAAGGGGGTGTCCAGAGGACTGGAACCCCGCCTGATCCACGATGGGGTGCGGAGCCTCAGGCTTCCAGCCCTAAGAAGAAAGCTCCGCCATCTTCGGCGACGCATTCCGAGGATCAGGAGATGGCTCCTGCTCCTCCGGATGCCTCTCAGGAGGCGGCTTCCTCCTCTGCAGCGCCTGCGGCCAACGTGACTCCCCCAGCTGAGGCAGGGAGTCCGGAGGTCCGGATCCCTAGCCTCGCGGAGTCTATGAAGGCAGGCTTGGCACGGGAAAGAGCGGCGGCACGCGCCAAGGAGGAGCTTGCTCCTTCGGCCCAGGAGGCCGCGGCTGCGGCTCCTGAGGCACGGCGCGACACCCGCCTTCCTGCAGTGACCAAGGAGGAAAAGGAGACAGCAGAGGCTAAGTCCCTCTCCTCCCTCAAGCGCGCCGTTGAGGAGAGCGGCTCTGAGCGTCAAGGCCCCGCGGCCAAGCGGGCCACCACCAAGAAGGAAGAATCGCCCTCGGCACCAGCCGGCCCTGCTGGAGCCGCGGCCGGGACAGGCGCGGCTCCCTCGTCTAGTGGCGAGGCAGGTGCCGAAGAAGGTGCCAGCGGGGCCGCTGCTCCGTCGAGCACAGACAAGCGGCGACCCGCGGAGCCGGAGGGACCGCCGCCGCCCAAGAAGCGATTCACAACATGGCAGGATACCATGGAGTCGCCGGCTCCCCCACACCGAGTTTCGGGGGTTTACGGACTCTCGAACGAGGTTCCCGGGGCCGATTGGCGCGACGTGGACTGGGATGCGACTCCACCGCCGGGGCCTGGAAGGCCCGGCGCCCGCGACGTGGATCCCAGGCTCACGGTCCCCCTTGATCTCCAACATGATGAACAGATCAGGGAATTATTCCGAGGCGGTGGTGAGCATACGCTCGAGCAGCTCCTCGCGTTGGCGCGGCGCCGGAGGCGCGCGTTCGTCTACCAGGCTGCGATTTTGTCGAACAGGCCAGTGTTTGAAATCTGGACCGATTACGATGAAAACGAGCTTGGACCGACACCCGAGCGCGTTCCGCTCCTCACAGGCAAGGTCTGGCCTTGGGGCTGGTGGGATTGCTTTACTTGTGGGCGTGCGAACCCACCAGAACGCAATACCTGCCGGCACCATGATTCCGAGGAGCTCGGAGGTGGCCCCTGTGTGGGGATCTTCGAGGACAGCCTGTACTGGAGCACGCCGGTGGACCTGCGAACGGCGCCGGCGTGGTTCATCGAGGTCTGGCTCGATGAACATAAGGAACGCATAAAGGAGTCCCTTTATGCGAAGCGTTCGGACGCGATCGCCGCCGCAATGTCCAACGCCTACTGGACCTGTGGGCGGGACACATGCCAAGAGAGGAACATGTTATGGCGCAAACTGTGCTTTAAGTGCAGTGGCCCTAAGTCGGGCGCGTCGTTCATAACCCACGGCATGCCGCCCCAGGAAGGCGACGATGAAGCTGCTTCTTCGTCGGAAGAGAGCGAGGGCACGAAGATGGAACGGATCGAGCGTTCCATCAACGCCGATCGCCTTGCGGAGCATGCGAGGAAATTCCTCCGCTCCGGACGGAAGAGGCTCCGCGCTGAAAAGCGCAGGCAGGCAGAGCTCTCTCAAGACTCTGCCCGAGCCTGGTGGAGCCAACCTTCCTCCGGGCGCGGTGCACCCAGTGGGGGCCGCAGATCTGGCAGCAAGGGTGGTGGCAAAGGTGGTGGAAGGGGAAGCTCGAACCGCTACGGCAACCGAGGATGGTGGGCCGGAGGTGCTGCCGGACTGGCATACTCCTCCCGACTCGGCGAGCGTGCTGGGCAGCCCGCCCTCACGCTCCCACTGCGTGGCCCGGGTGGCCACAGAGTGGCGCCCGAGGCCCCTGCCGCTTCTTCTCGCCCCGCTGTCTCTTCCGGGCCCTCGAACCGTGGTGGGTTCCTTGGGGCCGTGCGCTCGATAGGCGCTGCGGTCTCCAGCTGGGCTCTCTCCAGGAGAGCGCGCAATCGCGCAGCCCACGCCACAACGGGCAACATTGGATGGAAGATGGGGTTGGTGGCCGCTGCGCTGGCGCCTACCCTCTTCACTGTTGAGCGCGGTGCCAGAGAGGTGGCACACGTGAGCCTCACTGCAGTTGCCACTGCGGCGGAGGACCTCAGCGAGGAATCCTCTGGTATCCTCGTTCGGGGTGTCCGCGTGGTTGGCTTGACGGCCGTCGTCCTACTGTGGACGTTCGCGGCCGTAGTGCTGTGGTGGGGCGGACGTGTCGCCACTAACCGGCTAATGCACGCCATGAACGGTAACCCCTTTGGGAATGCTGTTCTGGTGTCGCTCGAAGGCCGGGAGGCTGTCTTTGAGGTTGCATCAAAGACTAAGGCCGGAGCACACAGGGTTCTTGTGAAAGTCGGGTCGGGCGCGGACGGCGCAGGCTGCGACTGCAAGGCATTCCTCAACGAGGGACGTTGTGGTCACATAGAACGCGCTGTTGAAGCTGCTGGGCAACTCGTGGCCATGACAGGCGCGAGCGCTGCCCCAACGCTGTCCGTCGCCCCGGCCGCGACTAGACGCGCCCGTGCGATCCTCGGCGCGCCGGCCCTGGAACAGGGGTGCATTGCCGGCATGGTGTCGAAAGCGAGATCGCTCTCTGAAAGAGCTCGGAATGTCGGGAACCCGTCCGAGGGTTGCCTTGACGGCTTTACCAAGCTCAGAGGCCGCCACGAGGTGGCCACAGTGTCGGCGCCTCCGCCAGAGACTGTTCCGAAGACGCCTGCAGCGGAGGCTTCCCGCCAGGGTACCTCTGCGGCGTCTCCGGCTCCGACAGCTCCCATGTCGAGCCAGGCACGGAGTGTCAGAGACTTCCCGATCCCTGACGGCTTCGAGCGAGCCGGGGTCAAGTTTCTGACCCTTCCGGAGTATCACGCTGTGGTACAAACGATGCTATCGGACGCTGGGCATGGGGACCACGTTTACGTGCGAGCCTACAGCTTCGATAGCAAGCCTTTGGTTGGAGCCCTCGTGTCCTCGCTGGAGCGAGGCGCCCGAGCCAACGTGCTTGCCGACAACTCGCAGACGAGCCGGACCAAGCTCCAGCTGCAGTCCCTCAAGGAGCTAGGGGCGGCTGGCGTCCAGGTCCGTGTCGGCAAGGGCACATCGGTCAAGGCGGCTTACGCCGCCGAGAACCGCACGGACGTGAGCATCGGCGCAGGCCTCGCGGGCATCCACCACGCCAAGACGGTGCTCGTGACGAGGCCGGACTCCACAGTTAGCGCCGTGATAGGAAGCCTAAACTTTAGTGCTAGTTCACGGGCCAACGCGGAGGTCGGCATCGCGGTCGCCAGTGTGCTGACCTCTGAATTTAGCCAAAAGTGGCTAGATTCGTTTGCCACCGAGTGGTCCAAGGCGCTGAAGCTCGAGGAGTTCGAAGCACCTCAGCGGAACCACCGCGGGCGGGCAAAACCCTCAAATGTCCAGCAGCCCGCCGCGCAACCCAAAGTGGAGCCGCAGTGACCGTGGACTAGAAGTCGCGGACTGCGCTCCGCCCTTCTAGCCACCTGTGGCAACTTCAGTTTTGGTCGCAGCACCTAGCTGCTTTCCGATGAGACGACAGGGTGGCGTATCCGATCTACAGGTCTTTGACGGGAGCGGCTAGGGAGGCACGGTAGTGCTCCCGAAGCGCGTGGAGTAACGCCGCAGCTTCAGCTGCTCGTTTCACCAGCCCTGTGGCCGCAGTGCGGCGCAGGCTGTGTACAGTAGGAAGCCAGAGCCTCGTGCAGCACAGGCCGTGAAAAACGAAGGTCTTGTGCTGAGTGCGAAGGGTTTGTAGGAGGGCAGGGTCTGTAGGTCAGTTTTACGGCCTCCGGCCGCCCGCGGAATCCTACGGCTCGATCGTGCTCTCGGCTGAGGGGCGAATGTAACTGTACATAGTCTGCGGGCTGGCTGTTGTGCTGTATGCTTTTATGCATGCTCTTCTGTAATTCGTATTCATAACATTTTTGGCTCAAGTGAGCACGGCAGTGTGTCGTTTGTAGCTTCTCGTTGCCGCGACGCAATTGCGCGCAGCCCGTCCTGGGCGGACGTTCGACCTGTCACGGTCGTTGGACTTTCTGCTTGGACGGAAAACGAGGGTGCGTGCTGCCCCTTTGGGTTTCCGAAATCCACAAGTAGTAATAGTAGTAGTAGTAGTAGTACTACTACTACTACTACTACTACTACTACTACTACTACTACTACTAGTACTACTAGTAGTAGTAGTAGTAGTAGTAGTAGTAGTAGTAGTAGTAGTAGTAGTAGTAGTAGTAGTACTACTACTACTACTCCTGCCGCTGCTACTACTACTACTACGACGACGACGAGAACGACTACTGCTACCACCACCCCTTCTTCAAAGATACAATTTCGAAGTACGACCAGCACCGTTGGAGCTCGACGAGGGCCCTCTGCAGCCGCGACCAGCCAATGAGCCTATCTTGGGAAAAGAAGGGAGAGTTCAGGGTTTAGGGCTTGGGCTCAACCGGTTTAGCGTTTAGAGGATAGGGGTCGGGGTTTAAGGTTTCGGGTTTAGGGACAGGCAGGGAACCATGGCTTCATTGTGTAGGGATTGCTAGGGCTCGGGTCCAAAAGTTTTTTGGGGCTTTTGCGCTTCAGGCTTTCGGGTTTCGGATTTGCTGCGTAGTGTGTGGCTTGGGGCGTAGGGTTGAGGTTTTTAGTTCAGGGGTCGAGACTGCTGAGTCCCAGAGTAATCATCATCATGGCAACCTTCGATCGGGACGAAAGACTTCAAAGGCGAGCAAACAGTGTTCATCATTGCCGCCATCACCAAGATCGTTACCACGTGCGCCAGAATTATCATCAGCGCTGCTATGAGATGATGCTCACCTGGACGAAATGTTGCAAGAACCATGATGACAATATCAAAAGTGCCAACGTAGCAACTGAAAACAACAGCGACCACGGCGGTTGCCTCTGTACAGCGAAGATGCCAGACACACTGTCAAGGCGCCAGCAGCGGTTACATAGATACCACAGAGCAAGATATACACAAAACAATGTGTGGAATCGACGTTTCCAGTCTCTTTGAGCAGAATCCTCCCCAAAAAAGACTCTGAACGTCCTCTTGGTCGTTGGTGTTGTCTTCGTCCCCCTGGTTCCGGTCCTCTGCCTCGGCGTGGTCGTAGTAGCAACAGTCATAGGATGAGGGGTACCGTAGTAGTAGCAGCAGCAGTAGCATCTCGTACTTTTCTATGCCATCACAGCCCACATCTGCAGTTGGCTCCAAGCTCTGAGCTCCAGGCCCAGGTGGGTTCAGGGTTCATGCTTCATGGTCTAGGGTTTAGGGTTTAGTGTTTTGGGCTTCGGGTTTAGGGTTGGGGCCTGCAGGTCTATATCCTGCATGATATAGATGACATTCGGGAGGTAGTAGTGCTTGGACGGAAAGGCACTGCTCCGGAGACCAGCCCCGACAAGCGGAGACCTTGCAATAACGGCCCCAAAAACTCCCGTACTCCATATCATCCCTACATGAAGGGTGCATCTTAGCATACTGCGGATAGTACGTTTGCGACACCTACTCCGACGACTTGCAGGCCAAGCAAGATTGGAGGCCTTCTGAAATCCCTGGGGTTTTGGAGGGCCGGGCCCCGTGTTTCGTCACGATGGATGGCCTCTCGCCGAGCTTCCGGGCCGCCTGGGTCGGGTGCTCAGCCGATTGTCTTTCTTACAGAGGATCGAGGTTCCCAGAGACTCCAATATCCCTCATTTAAGGCTTAAGGAATATACCTTACGTCACATTAGGGATCCTATTTTATTTTTGGAGTCTCTGGGTTGATGATTGAGTCTCAGATGCAGGGGTCTGAATGGTTAGCATATACCTAATCCGTTTTCTAAGTGTTAAGGCCTCAATCGGACGTCTTCGGCATGGGTATGATGTTTTCACGATGGAGGATTTCAGGGAGATTCGGCAAGGCGATGTGCGCTCACCTAAACCCTCAACCCTGGACCCTTAATCCTAAACCAAACCCTTTGCAGAAGGAAGGGGCCAACGACAAGAATATCCTAAACCCTAAGCCCTCAACCCGCAAACCGAAGCCTGCAACCACAAGGCGCAAGTCTTTGCCTGCCCTGCTGCTTTTGGGGTGTCCTTCATGCCTAGGCCCCTTCTTCTGAAAGGGTGAGCTTGATAGGAAGATGTGTAACCAGAGAGCCCAAGAGCCTTTAGTTGAGAAGCTTATCTTGAGTCGTGGCCTTCAGCCCTTGGTAGCTTGAGGTATCTTCCCAATCCTAAACCCAAAGCCTCAATCCCTAAACCGAAAAGGATCCGGATAGTTGGGTCGTGGCTTTCAGTGCATTCGCAAGCTTCGAGGGAGGACTTAGTACAAGGGCCTTGACCAATAAACTAGGGTTTTGGGAAGGACGGCAATCCCAAAGGCATAAGCCCTAAGCCCCAACGATTAAACCGGAAGCCCACCGTCATAGAAACGGTACCCTAAAGGCCCTAAAGTCTTGTACCATAAACCTAAGGTCATAGGCTATGACACAGTAAACCCCAAACCCCATGTGCCAACTGCCTCGTTTTGTAACCCGCGAGCTCAAGTGCCCGCCTCGCACACCCTCACCTTCACGCGGCTTTGCCGGTTGGAGTCAGAGTAAGAGGTTATATAGAGGGCTTGAATAGGGTTTTGTCATGTCAACCGAGATCCTGAGCCCATTGTGTGGAGCGCTTGAGGTATGTTCCCAACTCTCAGCCCTAAACCCTAAACCTGAATTGAGGGATGTTAGGCTCTCTGCGCACTGCCCAGGCCGCCGTCTGGCTTTTCCTCACAGCCACCCCTGCACTCGGAGTCATCGAGGTGGTCATTTAAGCTTTCTATAGGGGGCGCCCGATGATCCGAGCAATAGTTAAAGGACATTTCCCCTTAAGCTCTAAACCCTAAACACTAATCCCACTTGCTGGAGTTGTTGTGCATCGTTTCAAGATCTTGAGGTGGCTTGGAGGTTCCACTTCGTACGTGCAAGCAGTGGGCGTTGCCTTGCCAGTGTTGTTTTTCGCGGTGTAGGGTTTGGGGTTTGGGGGTGTTTTGTATAAGGTTCAGGGTTTTCCGCTGGTAAGCTTGCTTCGAGCAAATGATTGATAGCTTGCTATCTTGCTTCTGGGAAGTGCGGTCATGCTTGGAGTAACTATGCTGTTTCAGGTCCAGACATCTGTATTGTTTAGAAGCTGCAACCACCCTGTAATAGTGACTATAAGGATTATATTAGGGCCCTATTATTTTCCTGTTATACCACTATTAGAGGGTGGGGGCCCCTTCTAATGTATTTCGCATACATAGCAGGAGCAAGGAAGAGCAAGGGTCTCACAACTATAACAATGCCAGCTACACCGCAGCCCCTGAACCGTAGAGCCTAAACCTAAACCGCTCGAGCCCCCCTAAAACCCTAAACCCTCAACGCCTGAACCTGAAGCTAAACCCTAGAACCTCAAGTCCTGAAGCCTAAGCATGAACCCAACATACAGTACTACAGTTGCTCGCAAGAGCGGGGAACCAGAGACCCGAACCAGACCTTAGTGTCCTTCCGGCTGCACGAATTGCCTGCTTTCTCTAGGGTTTTAGGTTTCAGGGTTTAGGGGTTCAGGGTTTAAGGGTTCAGGGGGTTCAGGGTGTAGGGTTTAAGGGTGAAGGGTTTAGGGTTTAAAGTTTAGGGTTTCAGGGTTAAGGGTTCAGGGTTTAGCGTTTAGGGTTCAGGGTTTGCTGGCGGGGAAGAGTAGACAGCCAAAGAAGGAAGAGGCTGAAACCCTTCGACCCAAGCACTCAGGTTTATGCCCAGAGCCTCCAAAACCCTTAATATATACCTTAAATTATAGTAGGATCCCTAATATGATTTAAGGCATATTCCTTATTTAAGGGGTTTTGGAGGCTCTGGGTGCACCCCGCTAGCCAAGCCTAGAATCCTGAAGCCCCTAAACCCTACCCAGAGGCCCCAAAGTAGTTCCTGTTTGGGACTACCTTATAGGATGCTATATATGAACCCCAAAAAGGAACTACTTTGGGGCCTTCGGGTAAACCCCTGAATCCGAAACTCCGAAGTCGTGACCCTAAACCCTAAACCCTTAAATCCTAATCCCAAAACCCTAAACCCTAAAACCCTAAACCCTAAGCCCTAAACCCTAAACCCTATACTGTCTTTACATAGTTGAGGTTTTGCTCTTGTTTCCCCAGCCTGAGAGTTTTCCAACTGGCTCCACCGACCAGGTATTCCGACTGTAGCAGGGAGGAAAAGGGCCATTAAAAAAAAAAAACCCTAAACCCTAAGACCCTGAACCCGAAACTCCAAGCTTCTGCAGACCAGCCTTCTGCCGAGCCCTGAGCCCTAAGCCGAGAAGGAACCCGAAGACCAGAGCATTACTATACGGTTGATGGTATAAATCCTGCATTACCTTAAGGACCCGGAACTATGGGAATTATGGTATATTCCTTATTATGGGTCATGCAGGATTTTTATCATCAACCGGTTGATGATATAAATCCTGCATTACCTTAAGGACCCTAAACTATGGGAATTACGGTATGTTCCTTATTATGGGTCATGCAGGATTTATATCATCAGCCGTAGGAGCCTTACTAATCAGAGTAGGGGTTCAAGGGGATATTATACCGTAAGTACAATAGGGAACCCCAGAATCCTAATCTAATTATGAAGGCCCCACATTATGGAGCCTACTATAGATCCCTTATAGTAGCCCTCATCGACCCCTTTGAATGAACCCTATTCTAATTCTGAAGGCCCCTATAATACTAGTCGAAACCTGGGGTCGCTGTGGTGAGGACCCCTGAGCACTACTCCCAAAAAGCACAGGAAGCCTCCTTCAGGAGTTGTCTACATACTTTTCGCGATTTATAGGTTTTATGGGGTTTTAGGGGGTCTGCCATTTGTTAGTGCTTCATGGGATTTTATGGGGGTTTATTGGGTTTTAGAGATTTCAGGGGATTGTGGGCCATCAAAAGTCTTCGCTGCTTCTTTGCGTGTTTCGGTTGCTCGGCGTCTCAGGGCTTTGCTCTGAGGAATGAGGGTTCTCATACTAGCCACAACAATCGTAGCAGCCAGACGTGATCCCAAAGTAGTGGTGGCAACAGTAACCTCAAAGTTGACTCTTGAACCAGATGTCGAAATACTTCGTCACGTCACCCTCGCAACCATCCTATGGGCCAATCTTTCCCAGAACCCTTAGTCTCATTTCGAAGAGTACTCGCAGGGATCATTAGGACAGCTGAATAAACTCTTGTATGCTTTGCCTTGCGCCTTCTTCTGGCACGGCGGGTGCGGCACCCTGTCACCTCCTCAGTGGGGGAAAACCCTACACCCTACGCCCTAAACCTTGAACCTTAATCTAAACCCTTAGCCCTAAACCCCTAAATCCTGAACCGTTGAAGTTGAAGCTTACTTATAATATGGTACAATCATTAAGGCCCTTATACTACGCTCTTGATTCAAAAGCCCCCAACTCCGACAGCCAACCCTAAGGTTCAACCCGAAGGCTTTCTTTGTGTTTCGTACCAATGATGCACTCCAACAAGGCCCTCAGCCTTAAGCCTCTACCCAGAATCTCTTAGACTTCACAGTTTAAGGTTAAGGTTCTGGGTTTCGGCTTTCGGGTCTGGGGTGTAGGGTTCAGGGTTTAGGGTTTAGGGTTTAGGGTTTAGGGTTTAGGGTTTAGGGTGTAGGGTTCAGGATGTCGCATGGCTCTTCTTAGTCTGATGGCAGTCTTTTGGTTGTTTCGGTCTTGCTGCTGCATAACGTTGTGAGTACGGCATGATAGCGAGTGCTCTGTTCTCTAATATGATGGTATGAAAGTACACTGTGCAGAAGCCATATTTCATGTCGTTACCGTTGTTATGAGGCTTCAGGTCATGTCATTACGAGGGCTGCTGCCAGTATGTTTGTTACTGTATTGTTTTGTATCACCATCACTACCCAAACCTAACCCGTCCGCCCTGAACCCTGAGCCTCCACACGAAGAGCTGAAACTTGCGCTCGAACTTGTTGTAGGATTTAAGGTTAGAAGGCGTGGGGGTGGGGGTGCTATATGGGAGTTTCCGAAAATAAGGGAACCTAATTTAGTACCCTAAATACTAAGATCTTTATTATAAGGACCCCAAGATAAGGTACCCCTAATTCGGTAACTCTAAACCCTAAGCCCTTTGTAGAACCCTTATAGATCCCTTGAAGGGACCCTTATAGATCCCTTTAAGGAACCCTTGCTATGTAGGACTGTAGGGTTTCTTCAAGCTCACAGCCAGACGCTCACCAAGGTCTCCCCGGGCACGCGATGGCCGAGCTGCGAAGCTGTTGTAGAACAGAGGTGGGCCGAAGGTGAGCTGAGGAATGGGGAACTGTGCCCGGCGCCCAATTCTCTAGCGTCATTTTCCCCGGAAGAGCCTGAACCCTAAACCCTAAGCCCCCCTTGTGGCGGGCTCGAGTTACTCGCGCAGAGCAGAAAGAGCCACTGCACTTCAACAAAAAAGAACCCTAAGCCCTCAAGAAGACGGTTTAGGGTTTCGGCTTCAGGGTGCAACTTTTTGTTGGGGTGCCTTTTTGGAAGGTTCCAGTCTTCGAGCTTTCGTGGCCGTGGGGCTTGGGTGCCTTTTTGAGGCTGCCTCAGGGCTCTTGGCCTTGGCATGTGAAGTATTAGTATTGTTTTTTGGGGCATTGCCTGTGACTATTACTATTACTATTGGTATTAGTATTTCTACTCTACCCTAAACCCAAACCCTTAAACTTCCAAACTTCTCAAGACAAGACCGAGGCTTAGACCTTCTCGGTTTTCAGGTATGGCTCGAAGTGCTCCAGATTACGAGTATTAATATTAGTACTAGTCTTTAGTCTTCAATAAGTATAAGTATTGGTACTACTATTGACATTATTAATAGTACTAGAATTACTACTACTGCTGCTACTACTACTGCTGCTGCTAGTAGTAGTAGTAGTAGTAGTAGCAGCTGTAGCATTGGCGTCAATATTGGTATTGGTATTGGTGTTGGTATAGGTTTGAGTATGGCTATGAGTATGAGGAGTATTATTCGTACTCGCATTCGTATCCGCGTTCATACTCTTTTAGTTTTAGTATCAGTATGATCACATCTTGTCCTGTTGTCGTTTTCAGCATGTTGCAATGGTACTGTTGATGGACAAAATCCTGCATCACCCATTATAAGGAATATATATATATATACCATAGTCCCCATAGTTTAGAGTCCTTAGGGTCATGCAAGATTTTGTCCATCAGCAGTATCTTATGAACCAGGGGTTTCCGTGGTTGAACCCTCAACCCTAAACTCCTAAACCCTAAACCCTAAACCCTAAACCCCTAAACCCCTAAACCCTAAAACCTAAACCCTAAACCCTAAACCCTAAGTTGAGGTTGCAACGATCCGCAGCGGCCTCCGGTGGCTGTCTCAGCCATTCTTCGTGCGCACACGGCTCGCAGGGACTCCATTCTTCCGTTCTTAATTAAGGAATGTATAGGGTTCCTTGGATCTATACCTTTAGGGTTTAAAGTGCTCCATTATCCCTTGATTTAAGACTTAAGAATATATCCTAATTACATCATACGAGGGGCGCCTACTGTATTTTGGGCTATAGTCCCTAGTTATCAATTAAAAGGATAATGGAGTCTCTGGGCGCAGAAACCCTAAGCCGAACGGCCTGCAGGGTTTAGGGTGTACGATTCAAGGCCTAAGCCCCCCAATGCCAAAATCCTATTATAGTTTGGAGGTTCGAAGTACGAAATCCTAGAAATCCGACTAGAAAGCTGCGAGACCTTGATATCCAACGCTAGTCTACTTCTCCCTAAACCCTAAACCCTAAAGCCTAAACCCTAAACCCTGAACCTAAAACATTAAGGCTCCCAGATCTCCCAAAAGTACCTCAAAGCAAATCCGTACTGTTGTTGGCGGTAGATTCCGTAATGAAGGGATTTTGGGAGGCCCCTGCGTTTCCCAAAAAGGCCATCAAGGCAAGGGCTATGGTGGATCCATGCAGTCGGAGTTCAGAACTCTGAATGTCGATGCAGACCAGAGTGCTCCCATTCCTTAGCATTCCTTCGTATAAAGATCCCAAATATACTTATCAAGGCCTCGAAATCAGGTGCGTTCAGTTTTGGGAGTTGGGCTCTGTAAGGGTTTCGGCTAAGGTGAGGGTTCGTGAATCGTGAATATAAAGGCCTTAATCGTGTTCATGGTTCCTGGTATACTTAGACAGGAGCTGTAGAGGCATGGCTTTTCCAGCTTTGCCTTACTCTTTCTGCTGCCGTGGTGCCTGCCGAGACTGGTGGCGAGGTGCCGGTGACCGAGACTGGCGAGGTGCCGGTGACCGAGACTGGCAAGGTGCCGGTGACTGAGACTGGCAAGCTGCCGGTGGCTAAGAATGGCGATGTGCCGGTGCCGGAGGCGGCAAATGCTGGGCCGAACGATGAAGCTGGGTTTGACAGTGAGTCAAGCAGCCATGGCAGCGATGGTGTCAAGAAGCTTTTGAAGAACTCCGAAGCAAACGAGCGCGAGGAGAAGGCAGCGCGAGCAAAGCGAGCTGCTCGAGAGCTGTGACGAATTATTCAGACACTTCTCACGCCGTACCCTTCATTTTCCCGGGTCCTGTCGGTTTTCTTGTCTTTAGTTCGTTGCTCTCAGGCTTGTTCGAGTTTTGTGGACTTGCGGGAGCTTTATGTGGCTTTCCAGTAAACCCTACACCCCAAATCCTAACTCCTAGCGCCAAGGGCTCTTTGTGGAATCGCTTATTGCTGTAGCCAATGCAAGCAAAAGAAAAGTTAGATCCCAGACCCTAAACCCTAAACCCTAAATCCTAAACCCTGAGCCCTAAACCCTAAATCCTAAACCCTGAGCCCTAAACCCTAAATCCTAAACCCTGAACCCTAAACCCTAAATCCTAAACCCTAAACTATAAATCCTAAACCCTGAACCCTAAACCCTAAATCCTAAACCCGAAACCCTAAATCCAAAACCACCAACAGGAGACGCGAGCTTCAGAATCAGCGGGAGAAGAGCCGGAAGGAGGCGGAGCCACCGAGTCGACTTCTGGATTCTTCTTAGGTAGTTCAGTATCGAAGCCTGAGTAATTAGGAATCAGTTCCGGATGTTATGAGAAGGACTTGTCTGCTGCATAGCCTTATGTTAGCAACCTGAACTATAAGCCCAATCTTTTTTGGGGGTTTCCCGGGTTAAGGATGCAGGGTCCCTTTCCTTGGGCTGTGGGAGGTGAGGTTACCGAGACCTCAGCCCCTAACCCTAGTCTCGCGCCTTAATAGTTAGAGTAGGGTTTGGGGGTATACTATACTATACTTGTAGCTGGCTAAGGAATATCATGATATCAAACCACTTTTGGCTCAAGGTATATGCAGCAAGTAAGAGATCTTCGGCACCATGCCCAACAACTACATACCTTGCATCGCAGACTACGCCGTTGAGTGGTGTTACTTCAGAGCAGGATAGCCACATCCCTATGAGAGAAGCTGTCATGTCTGTGTCCATCGAGGTGAGTCTTCTGAGTGGGAAGACACTGCCGATTGAAGTCGAAGTTGACGTCTCGTTGGATGACCTTAGTGCCCGTGCGCAGAGAGCTCTGGAAACGAGCAGGGGAAGATTGGTTAACTCCTTGGGGCATGTCCTGGAGGGATCCGCCACCATCCGGCAGAGCGGGTTACAGAGTGGAGATGCTTTGACCTTGCATGTAGCAGCGGTACAAATCTCAGCCTCTCGCCGGTGTGCTGCCGCCATTCTTGGTGACGGGACTGTGGAGTGTTGGGGCTTGGGCTTGGACGGGCGTAGGATTCGCCCTGCTCAGCTTCGGAACGTAACTGAAATTCAGGCCTCAACGAGCGCTTTTGCTGCGATCTTGAGCGACGGCTCCGTGGCAACTTGGGGCAACGAGTTTGTGGGAGGTGACAGCAGCCAGGTGCAGACCCAGCTACGGGAAGTCCGCGCGCTTCAAGCCTCGGTCTCTGCCTTCGCGGCTGTCTTAAAGGATGGCTCGGTGGTCACCTGGGGCTCTCCTTTGGGAGGTGTGAGTGGTGCTTAGTCAGATGTATATACCGATACAGATGCCTTGAAGAGGTGCTAAGGCACCTTTGATATCATAGCCTTAAAAAAGGGAGCCTTAATTCAAAACAACCCCCAGGTGGCGACAGTTCGGAGGTGGCAGATCAGCTGAAGGGGGTACGGGGCATCCAGGCTACCGACCTGGCCTTCGCGGCGATTCGAGAAGATGGGCGGGTGGTTGCCTGGGGTGCCGCAAAGGAGGGCGGCGATCTCCGCACGGTGGGAGAGCTGAAGAACGTGCGATGCATCCAAGCATCCAGTGCCGCCTTTGCTGCCATCCAAGAAGATGGCTCTGTTGTCACCTGGGGCGATGCTGAAATCGGCGGTGACAGTACTTCTTCACAGGATCAGCTGAAGGGGGTTCGGCAAATCCAGGCTTCCTTTGGTGCCTTTGCTGCCATCCTTTCTGATGGTTCCGTCGTGGCTTGGGGCAACCCTCTGTTCGGCGGCGACGCTGGTCCTGTGCAAGCGCAGTTGAGAAGTGTTCAGGAGATCCAGGCCACGGACACGGCCTTTGCAGCGATCCTGGCTGATAGATCTGTGGTGTCTTGGGGGGATCCCGATTCTGGCGGTGATTCCTCTGCCGTGCTGGCTCAACTAAGGGATGTGCAGCAGATACAAGCTTGCGACAGAGCCTTCGCGGCCATCCTGGGCGATGGCTCCGTGGCCACCTGGGGCCATCATGCGCTTGGGGGTGATAGCAGCGCTGTAGAGCATCAGTTGCAGGATGTGAAGCAGATCCAGGCGACTTGTCATGCCTTCGCTGCCATATTGGGGAACGGATCTGTGG
>CAJNDT010003780.1:653190-686598 GCA_905221615.1 Symbiodinium sp. CCMP2592
GCTCTACCGTCCCGATCAGGAACCGGTCGCGGATTACCTGACGCGGGTTTCAAGGCTGGTTGTGGCCTTGAAGGCGCACCAGGCAGAGGTCACGGTGGAGGATCTTGAGAAGATCACTACCAAGGCCACCATCCGTGCCGAGGAATACGGCAAAATGGGAGGTGACTGGCACCCTGCCAGGATGGTGCGGGCCCTGCGCACCAGGTTTACCGTTGCCGCGGTTTCTCTTGGGTCGGAAGACCGAGAGGAGGTCGAGAAGGAGATCTCGTGCCTCGGCGAGCTGATCTTGGCCCTGGGAGGCAAGAGCAGCGGCGATCCCTAGAAGGTTTGGAGCACTCCTTCTTCTGTCCCGGCCCTGGCGGCCCGGACGGGCGCCGTTGCGGAGTCGGGCTCTAAGTCCGGAGCACCGGCGCCTCTCCCGGTGGACCTTCAGCTCGCGATCCCTGAGGATCCGCAACCTTGTCCGGGGGACTCACCCCTGAAGTCCCGCCTTGCGGCTCTGGAGATAGAGCTCGAAGGGCTTAAGAAGGATAAGCCCGGCGAGCCTCACTCCGCCAGCGGCGGAGCCGGAGAGCTCGCTGCAGCTTTGGCGGCCCAGACCGAGGCGCTCAAGGAGGCCTTGGCGTCTCGCGGAGGTCAGACGTCGATCACGACCGTGAAGACGGACCTCCAATGGCCCTCTCTCACCGACGATCGCTCCGACATCCGGGACGTGGTCCAGTTCTACGAAGAGTTCGAGGACGTCTGTGGCCTTGCCAACAACTGCAAGGGGATGAATTTCCGGGAGAAACTCATCGCCCTTCGTGCTCGCTGCCGCGGCTCGAGGCTTAAGACCTTTACTAACGTGTACAAGGCTGCCTCCAAGACCGGGGAAGTTACTGAGAATCCCCCAGCCGTTTACGAAAGGATCAAGCAGCGGCACCTTGTCTTCGGCGAGAGCCGAGAAGAGAAGGAGATGAGGGTGGACGCGGAGCACGTCGCCCTCACTAAGGGCCGTCTCACAGGGCACCAGTTCGAGCCCCTGTTTGAGGCCTCGATCGCGGAGCTGGAGAGTGTGGGTCTTGGCAAGACAGCGAGGGAGCTCTTCCTAAGCTACTTGCGCAAGATGCCTCCACATCTCCAGAAGGAGATCCGCGGTGATAAGCGGTTGTGGCCTATCGACGGCGCATCCGCAGGGCTTCGAGGCCCTTCGACCTGGGAAGAAGCGCATAAGGTCGTCCTCGAATATGAGCAGCGTGAGGCTGCGCATCGGGTGACGGCGAATAGCGTGTACGCAGGTTCGACGGAAGACCCAGCCCTGTCCGCCGCGCGGAAGGAGGTCGAGAAGCTGAGGACGGAGCTCAAGGCTTCTAAGGCCGCGGCCAAGGCGGCCGCCTCTTCCACGCTTGCCGCTGGTCCGAAAGGAAATGGAAAAGGTAAGCCTATCTGTTTCCATTTCCGCGACCACGGGAACTGCCCAAAAGGGGACGCGTGCCCTTACTCGCACGACAAGGAGCTCCGCCAAAAGGCCCTCGCGGCCAAGAAGGAGCGGGACGCGTCCACCCTGGCGACAACGCCGGGGAAGGGCAAGGGCAAGGGCAAGGGTTGACCCGGAGGGCAGCCCAAAGGCAAGGCCAAGGCCAAGCCCAAGGCGAAGTCCAAGGCGGGCGCGAAGCCGCCAGGGACTATCTGCCCTTTCTTCAAGAAGAACGGGTCGTGCCGTAAGGGAGCGGACTGTGACATGGTCCATTCGCTTCCCGCCACTGTGGGAGCCGCGTTGCCTTCGAACTGGGCGGCCCCGAGTGGCGCCGGGATGGTGAATCCCTTCGCTACGCTCTCCATCCAGATTGGGAGCGCTGGCACGGTTGTTGCGGCGAACTCCTCCGCTTTCCCGCTTGCCAAGAGCTCGTCGTCGAAGTTCAGCTCGTTGGACGAGCTGCCTCAGGACTGGTGGCACCTCTGCGAGAACGAGGTCGGGGGGTACCAGTACAGAACAGTCGTGCAGGTCATCGACGGCATGGTGGAATGCATGCTGGACGGGTGTGCGGGCTCGAACCACATCACGGAGGAACTCCTCTGTGGGATCCTCAACCGGGCTGCTGCCTTGGGGATCGGCACGGAGGACCGGAGGTTTCCTGTCGTGAAGTTCGAACGCTGGGTGCATCCGGAGTTCGTCCATGGGATCGCTGCAGGGAAGCCGGTGCCCCTGAAGGGGGCCGTCGTTCTGAGAGTCCGCTTTCTGGAGGGGCTCTCCCCCGACAACTGCAGCGAGGGTCCAGAGATATTCGTGCGCTGTAAAATAGCCGCGAAAGGAACCTCGGATTGGCATGGGCTCATCCTTGTCGGCCGCGCCTTGGATTGCTCGGGACGGCAGGGCTTGGGCTTCAAGCCCCTTCCTGACTGCCACTCCCTGGAAACCCTTGGGATTAAGATCCCCAGGTGCGAAGACTACAGTAGGTCGCGGAAGGACCGCGCCTACGCCTTCGAGTCCAGGCTTTCTAGTCTCGACGGTGCTCTGTGCTTTGAGCCGGGTACCGGAGGCAGGGACCTGCTCCGGTACAGCGGGGAGAACCCGCTGGAGCTCTTGGCCGGAGATGGTGTCATCGCACCTGTGAAGAGGGAAGGCAGTGGAGGCCAGGATGGCTCCCTTACGGAGGCTGTCCTCCCGGTAGAGTCCGCCAACTGCGAAGCAGTGCCTGGGCTGTGGCCCCCAGGAGCCGAGGAAGGTTCGATCTTGCTGGTAGCCGAAGAGGACACGACTGTCTCTCCGGGTGCCGTCGTCGGCGAGGTCCGGACCGGGCTCGCGCAGACCACCGCGTGTGAATGCGGAGGGGTTGAGACCCTCTTTACGGACGCGAGTGGTGACCCGTGTGGGAACTGCTGATTAGGCACTGCCGAAGACTCGACCTTCCCTGGATGCTTTGCGTGCGGGTCCACCGAGAGGACCGCCGTCTGTGGCCTGCAAGGCTGCGGCGCATGCTCGCACAGCAGGGGTTGGCGTAAGGGCCTGAGGGTTGGGGCGGTTTTCGCCCTTGCCTCCGTAAGCACGGTCCTAGGAGGGCCTTGGGCCACGGAGTCCGTGGTTACGGATCCGGATGCCGTGTCCTTCCTCTCCTCCATCCCCACTGAGGGCCAGTGGTGGCAGACTAAGGGAGGAATGGCTGGCCTTTGGAGCAGCAGGCCCCAGGAAGGTGACCCGGAGAATCGGCCGGATGTCGAAAGGCTTCCGTACGAGACTTGCCTCTTGAAGTCTTCTGGCGGCCCGTGGCGGTTGTGGCAGACTAGGGACCTCAGGCTTTGGCCCGAGTCTGTCGACTGGTCGACCGTGCCCGTCACGTCCGATCTCGCGGTCTTCAGGACGAAGACGGGGCCGCGTTGGGCAGGATGGGATGCGGGTTCCGCTACGAGGGGGCTTGGAGGAAGCCACGGCCGAGACGTCACTAGTGGTTCCAGAGTGGACACTAGGAACGAGCCGGTGTACCACATAGTGGAATCGGCCGACATTGAGAAGATGATCGAGGAACCTCCCTCCGACTACTACTACGACAAGCTGCGGGAGGATATGGGTGCGAGGCACAAGGGTGCTTGCCCGCACCTTCTCGATCACCTGGTCTCTTTGGAAGCTTTCCTCGACAAGAGCATCCTCTTTGGGTTCTCCTTTGGTGTCGCCAAGGCTGAGATCTGTGTGTCAGAGGGTAAGCTCCTCGGGCACCGGATCGGGCGGCACGGGAGTGCGCCCGACGAGGAGCGATGCCAAGCGGTCGTGGATTTCCCGCCGCTTAAGGAAAAGCTCCACATCCAGCAATTCCTTGGGTGTGCGAACTGGCTTCGGGGCTATCTGCCAGCGGAATATGGCCATGCTGCTAAGGTTTTGGGCCAATGGCAGAAACCGGGAGCGGAGTTTCCGGAAGGTGGCCTGGGGACAGGCACCACTGCCGGCTGCAAGGCTTTCAAGGCCATCAAGAAGATGATGAGCCACCATATCAGCCTGGCGGCCTTCGATGAGGCGTCGGCTGCTGATGGCTCTTGCCCGCTTGAGCAGATAGCGGACGCCAGCGGGATTGCGGTAGGGGGCTCGGTGGTGCAAATGAGCAGGGACCTCTCAAGGATTAAGGTTCTTATGACTCACTCCAAGAGTCTGACCCCTGCGCAGCAAAATTGGCCCCCGCTGATTCAAGAAGCCTTCGCACAGCTCGAAGTCAAGCGAGCAACCCGAAAGGTCTTCGGAACTATCCGAACCCTGTGTTGGACGGACCATGCCAATCTTACGAGAGCGCAGTCCTCTGATATCGGCTCCGACCAGAAACTGGTTCGATGGGTTGCGGAGATCTTGATGGATGGGTCTGAGATCAGGAGTCTCAGTGGTCGCAGTGCGACGCTGGGGGACTCCTTTTCCAGGAACCCGAAGGGTCGGGACGAGCTCTTGGCCGCCCGGACCAAGGACTTGGTCGGGATGACTGGCCAGCTGAAGGGGTTCGACCTGGACCAGTACCTTGGAGAAGGGACCGAAGGTGACGGTCCTGTTCCCTGGGCAGTAGGGGAAGACGCGGTTCCCGATCACGCGACGCAGGTTGCCCCGGCGACCGCGGCTGCGGTGCCGGTCGGGGTCGCGGGCGGTCCCCCTGTCCGCGTTATGATTGTTTTCGATTATGCCCCTTGGACGGAGCAGGAAAGGGCGCTCACGGAGATCCGTGAAGTCTTCGTCTCGGGAATCCCGGGGCACTCCATTGCGGTGAGAGGCTGCTGGGGCCCTTTTGAGGACGATGACGGAGTGGCGTCCCACTTCGACGGTATGACCGGTAAGCTTACCGGGCCCAAGAAGGTCAAGAAGCTCCGCGTCGACCTGCTTACGTCCTGTGCGAAGGTACTTCGGGAAGCCGCTGCGTTTTCCCCTACCTTTCTGGTAGGACTTGGCCAAGGAGGAGTTGTCACCGCTGCCTTGCGGTGGCCGCTGGTGGTTGAAGTCACCCTCCAGGCTCGCAACCTGCAGCGCAAGGAAGCCCGCGTCGCGGGCCTCGCTTGGGCAGGGATCAAGGGTATCTGGAGCTTTAAGCCTAAGGTCTGGAAGGCGCACTCTACTCATGCTGAGGTGGCTGAGGCGTGCCCAGAGATGGGGCGTGAGTTTCCCGAGCCCCCTATACCAGGATATGGGATAGTGGGCAAGATTGCCGCTTCCGCTGAGGTCCTTTCGTCCCTGAAGCTAGAAGGGATCTCCAAAGTCGCGGATGTTTCCTTGCGTGGTCTCGTTGACGCGCCCTCTCGGGAGCTTTGGGATCACGAAGGAGTCTGCGCCTGCGGAAAGAGGACATACCTATTTTCAAGGTGTCCTTCGTGCATCCGGCAGGAGGCGGAGGAAACAGCTCTGGAGGTTGCTGAGGCCCAAGCCGAAAAGGAGGCCGCTGAGGGCCCGGAGTCTGCCGACCCGAGCGTGTCACTCGAGGTGAACGCCCTCTTGTCCGCCAGCCTTGCTGATGGTTCGGTGGACATTGATACGGACCTCATCCGAGCATGGGCCAAAGGTTTCCTCCAAAAGCCCGTGGAAGGGCTCCTGCCCACGGTGTACGGCAGGATTAAGGCGAGGGTCTGGACTGGGGGCGACCTGGAGCTTCCAGTCGAGGGGTGCGAGAAGGACGGCCCTTCTTTGTGGAGTTCCTGGGTCGTGAACGCCTCTGGTGAAGTCCTGCAAGGGCACCAGGCCTTCCCGTCCTGCCTGAGCGGGCCGAGCTCGCTCAACTGGGCTGTCGAGCCCAACTGGCACAGCCACAGGCATGTGGTTAATTCTGAGTGCGAACGCATATGGAATCTCCAGGAGGGCGAAGTTCGCCTCCGGGAATCCTTTGCGTGTCTCCTTGGTCTCAAGGGAGAGGTGGACCGCGTGGAAGGTTGGAATGATGGGGACGGCATCCAGTCCCTTGGGCATCGGAAGTCGCTCAGGGCTTCGCCTGTCATCGCCGCCTTCCAGTGTTCAGGAGAGGAAGGCCATTGGATGGCCGTCCAGCTCTCGAAGAAGATCGAGGTCAAGGAAGGAGAGCTTAGCAGGACCCTGGCTTTTGTGGGGTCCGCTACCAAGGCCCCACGGGTGGTTGTGGAGTTGTACTCCTCCCACCGGCCCTTTTGTGTCAAGTCACATTCCGTGCGGACTTGCCGGTTAAGGTGTCCGCGTCCGGGGGTTCTGGTCCCCTCAGCCTCGGTTCTTTCCCTGTGCTGTCGGACAAGGACAGCCCGGAGAGTCAGAGAGAAAAGCTGGCCTTGGCGGCCAGGGATGGCGCCGGGCTCTGCGAGTTCGGCGTCACGCCAGCTCTTCGCACGGCTTGGCACGAGGCTCAACGGAGAGATCCGTCCCTTACGGCTTCGGTCAAGAAGCCGGAAGCCCCTTTCAAGCTTGGCTCGGACGGAGTCTTGGAGAGGGAAGTGACCATCAAGACTGGCCAGACGGTGGTCGTCCCGGTCGTCCCGAACGGTATCGCCGGGCCCAATGGCGTCACGTGGCGGAAGTCATGCTACATGACTGTGCATTGTGGCCTCCTGGGGGCGCACCGTTCGGCGGAGGTCACGTTCCGTCTCCTTGAAAGGGCCGTCTGGTGGCCAGGAATGGAACCAGACGTTAAGTTGTGGGTGTCCAAATGCCTGGCGTGTGTTAAGGGCAGGGCCCGAGCCACGAAGGTCGAAGCGAAACCTGTCAAATGTCTCGCGGAAGCGTGTTGGCAGGAAGTTTCCGTCGACTGCGAGGGTCCTAATCGGGAGGACCGCGATGGCTTCCGATACAGTATTACGTACTTTGATTGCTTAGCCACGCAGTGCTTCTGGAACCCATGAAGACACTTACGCATACGGATGTGCGTAGGGCATTTCTGCGGTGCGTGCTGAGATCACGCACCCTGCCCCGCCTCATCCGATCTGATCGAGGCACTGAGTTCAAGAATGCCATGATGCTGGAGTTGTGCTCCATGCTTGGGACAACTCAGCAGTTCAGTATGGCTCTCAGGCCTTGTGAGATGGGGTCCAACGAGAGGGTCCACCAAGAGGTCCAGAAGGTTCTGGGTAACCTCATCCGGCATATCGGCGGCTCCATGGAGAACTGGAGCGAATGGCTCATGGTCGCCGAGTATGTGTTGGATAATACCCCGGGGGCGCATGGGTACACCCCCAGGGACCTGGAACGGTCCTGGAGCCTCGCCTTGCCGTTGGAGAAGGACGTTCTCCGCGAGGCCCTCCAATTCGAGCCCATCACGGACTGGGCCCGTTCCCAGTTCAAGCAGTTTTCCGACTTGGCGGCCGCTGTGCGGCGCCATTGGGACGCGAGCAGTGAGGCGCGTGCCCGACTTGCTAATCGGTCGCGTCGCACAGTTGAGCTCCGCGTGGGGGACAGAGTTGTCTGGAATTCCCCCAAGCCCCGGCCAGAGGGGGCGGGGCGTGTCCCTTGGAAGCCTGGTCTGACCGGCCCTTGGAGGATAGTGGCGGTTAAAGGCCATAGGCTGCAACTCGAACTTGTTCCTGGTGGCCCTGGTGAGGCGCCAGGCCGGCAATGTGAAGCCCACGCGGAGGATGTAGTGCTCGTGCCGGAAGATGCGGAGGTGCCCGAGAAGAGGGACCCCATAGAGTTTTTCGACGAGCCAGAGCATCAGCCGCCTTCATTGGGTCAGCAAGCGGCCGGTGAAGCTAAGCAGGTCGAGTTTACTGTCAAGCGCCGGGGCCGCAACTTCGTGTTGCGTATTGGTGACCATGTTGCGTACCATGGCGCCCGAGTGGGCCCTAAAACCTGTCGCCTAGGCAAGGTCACGCAAGTGGACGAAGCCAGGGCACAGGTGGGCGTCCACCGGTACATCCCCGACGCCTCAGGACTCAGAGTCCGGTGGCACCTTGCGTTTTTGGACGAAGGCGGTTCTCTGACCCGCGAAGGGACGAGACAGGCCATAGAGTCCATCACCGTGAAGGAGATTATCTCCAAGGTGGATCTTAGTAGGGATGGGGTTCTCGCTGCGTCTTCTGCCCGGAAGCTCGATAAGGCCGGTTACTCCTTGCAAGAGTCCGTGCCGGACCGAGTGGGTGTGGCAGCTTCCCCGATTGACGTCCCTGCTGCGTTGAAGGAGCTCCTTGCTGAGGCTCCCGCGCCCTCCTTGATCGTCGGTAGAGGTAGCTCCTGTGCCGCGGTCCAGGGGTGGATCAGAGATCACCTAGAGGGTATGGACGTGGACCTTGTCGAAGTAGCGGTGTCGGAGCACTCGCTTACTCAGGTCAGTAAGGCAGGAGGCCTGCGTAGCCCTCCTGCTGCGGTTCAAGGAGCCAGCTCCTACGGGATCCGCTGGGACTTCTCCTCAGAGGAGGACCGGCAAGCCCTGAGCCTTCTGGTCGATACGCTCGACCCCAAGTGCCTCGTTGTGGGCCTATCCGGTAAGGGTATCCCCAAGGAGTTCCTCTCCCTGGTCAGTAGGTGGGGAGCAATGGTGGCCGAGAAGGGGCGCCAGATGCTTGTTACTATCTCAGATCAGGAAGGACTTTGGGAGCCTTGGGAGGCCCAGGGGTGGGCTCCCGTGTTTGGGACGCTTTCGGAACCGAAGTTCCCTTGGGCTTTCGGCCGAGCTGATCGATGTCAGCTCTTGGGATCAGTTCCTAGGGGTTCTAAGCATTCGGAAGGAGCGCTGATCTGTCTTTCCAACTTCAAGATGGATTCGGTTTGCGTTCGCTGTGCAAAGCCTGACGCTTTGGGCAGGGTAGCCCATCAGCACGCGAAGGCCCGGACCTCTTCGAGGGTGCTCGCTCCGGCCTTGTGCCGTTGCCTGGCGGATGCTGGTCTGAGGGGCGACCAGCCCCCTTGCTACGACAGCATTTGCTCAGTGAGCGGCCAGCCGCCGGCTGAGCCTGCGAAGCCTTCCGCTCCGGAGGTACCGTTGCCGGACGTTAAGTCTGGCGAGGACCTCTCCCCTCAAGAGAGAGCGAAGATGGAGGCTGAAGTTCTGGAGTTCTCCAGGAAGATGGATGCTCACTGGCGGTCGAAGGCAGACGCCAAGGATTGGGATGGTGTCTTCGCGGACCTGGAGGTCTATGCGTTGGCAGGCCAGGCTGTGGCTGCCGATCCCCGCCGTACGCCAGAGTATAAGGCGCAGGTCATTGAAGGCCTCAGGTTGGGCCCTACGGAGAACCGTCCGGGGCTCACCGAGGCTGATCTCGCAGCCATTAAGGAGACGGTGGGCCGGAAGGCCGCTGCATTCTGGGTCGAAGGTACGGCGCGTACCACGGTCCGGAAGTTTGCGCACGACTGCGTCCCTACGGGGCCTCCGGTCAGCTCTCAGCCCCATGCGCTCCGCGGGGAAGCGGCGCAGTGGGTTGATGACCGGCTTGAGGAGGAGGTCCAGAGAGGGCAGCTTGTGCGAGGCCCTTCGGCCTGGGGTTCGGCCCCTTTCCCTACGAAGGAGATGCCTTCCCACAAGCGGGCGAGGAAACGCCGCTTGGTGGTAGATTACCGCAGGGTAAACGCCAGGGTGAAGAGATCCACTTACTACTGCCGGCGGAGCACGGATGTGCTCGCTGCAGCGGTAGGATCAGTCTGGTATAGCTTCGTTGATGCGGTTTCCGGGTTCAATCAGATCCGCAACACGAAGCGTGCCAGGGAGGTTCTTGCCATTGTTGCGCGTAGCGGTAAGTACCTCCCTATTGGGCTTACCTTCGGGCCTGTCAATGGTCCCGACGATTTTAACTACGTCGTGGACCGCGCGTATGCGCCGGGTCGCAATCGAAGGCTTAGGTTCACTAAGGAATGGGTGGCCTATGTCGACGACCTGACGGTTCGTACAGGTAGGGTCGTTGACGGCCGTTTCCTCACGGATGCGGAGGCAGAGGAGGAGATAAGGACGGCGTGCCGGAAGGGCAGCCGCTCCGCGCCTCAGACCGCCGCTTCCGCCCTTGAAGCCTTAGGCGCTCGAGGCCGCGACGGCTCGAGCTCCAGTCCGCCTGACGCGGACCGGAAGGTCGCGCCTAAAGCAAAAGCAAAACACGATGAATCCCTAACGGACACTAACCACCCCACAAGAGCCCTATACCCTAACTCGCTTGTGTTCGTCTTGACCGCTTGTGTCTTGACCGCGGGGTCTAGGTTAGGGTTCGGGGTCTTAGTGTGCCGCGTCGGGGGGGTTCGGGGGGGAACGTGGGGGGCAGCTCGGACGCAGGCCTGTACGCCCGTGGGTCGCTACCTCCTTTCTATGCTACTACTCGTTGCGTGCGTGCTGCAGCAAGGGTGTAGTGAGGTAGTCCAGGGTGTAGGTCGTGCTGAGTGTGAGCCCTACCCCCTCTCTCTGTGCAGCCCCCTTGAACCCCCTGCCTTTCAGGACATGGCCGCGCAGCGTGGGCTCAAGACGAGTAGCCCAGTAGCTTGCGACGGGCCGCGCGGGCCCTTGCCATCGGCTTCTTGCGCCTCGCGGTGTGCTTTGGCACACGTGGGCCGGGAGGTCGCGTGTACCCCTCTTTCCTTCGCTGCCGGTGGGTCCTCCGTGGACCGGCTGGTCGCGGAGCCACTCCCACTTTTTCCTCCGTGTGCCGGGCCCCTCGTGGGCCAGGGAGCCGCGAGGGGCGCCATGGGAGGTGGCCGCAGACGCGGGAACGAAGGGAAAGGCGGTCGTGATAGCAACTCACGATGGCAGCCGTGGGTGTGGCTAGAGAACCCCGCGGTTTGCCAGAGGGCGCTTACGCAAGCCCTCCGCCACGGCAAATTCGGCCTGCAGGGCCATCTCGGCGAAGGGGGCTGGATTAGCGTATCCGCCTTAGCCGAGAAGCTCCAGATCACTTCGTCCGCGATCGAGGCAGGTGCGGCGAGTGATCTGGAAAACGCGGCTGGCGGTCGGGAGAAGCAGCGGCTGGAGCTGGTCGATGGCCGGATCCGGGCTCTCCAGGGACACGGCCGTGGGTCAGGATTGACCGCGGGCACCGTGTATGGAGACGGCCTCGATGAGGCCGGCATGAGGGAGCTCTCGGTAGAGTACGGAGGCTCCACCCTCTGTCATGGCACAGAGGTGTTTCATGCGCGGCGGATCGGCCGCGACGGCCTCCTCCCGGGAGGCGGAAACGGCCCGCGCCTGACTGTCCATTGGGTGATCGGGCCCGGGTACCCAAGACAGCGGGACAGTACGTCGGGCTTTAGAAAGAACTCGACCTGTCTTGTGGTCTCGAACCTCGAGCTCCTAAGGGCTTCCGGGGTGCCCGTCTGGAGAGGGACAGACGGATGTGTTCTGACAGGGCGTGTCCCTCCAGAATGCATCCTCCGAATCCTCACGGTGCAACCCGGCTGTGAAGTCTTCGACCTCTCGCTTGCAGAGCGTCAGGGTAACACCCTGCGGTGGGTCGATGATGCGGAGCCCGGGAGCGGAGTCCGCAGAGAGCAGTCGGCGCCGCCTGGCGGAGCCGGCCCGGTCAACTACTATATCGGGGACGAGGACTCGTCTTCCGAGCTGGAAGTTGAGGTGCGGGCCAAGAGCTCGGCAATGCCGGCGGGACCCCCGCCTGGACCACCTAAGGAGGGTGGTCCCCGTGGGATGCCCTCTGCGCTGCATCGGTCCAGGACGGTCGATGATAGGCCGCCGCCAGGGCGGGAAGGCAAACTAAAGCCTACCCCCAAGGTGGCCCCAGAGGGAGCGCCTTCGGCAGGGGAACAGGAGCGGGGAAGATCACACCGCCCCCCTCAAAAGGTGCCTCCCGAAGCACCGCCTGCGGACACGATCCGCTACAAGACGCCGCCCAGGGCCCGGGATGAGCTGCCTGAGGATCCTCAGGCCGCGCCCGGTGACCCTGAGGGTGCCGGTGCAGCGCCTGGGGATCAGCCGATGGAGGCGGACCGTACGCTTACTCCAGCGGATTTGTTCCACCCGAAGAACTTCAGCAAGAAGGCGAACCCGAAGCCGCCGCCGAAGAGGCCAGCCGTTCCGGAAGGAATGGTCACGGTGAAGCCTGGCCCGACGCCGAAAGGGGTCAGGCCTCCACCGCCGTTCCTGATCATGGAAACCGAGAGGGCCGAGGAGTTCTTGAGCACCAGGCCTGGATGGTTGCTGGGTGGGCCGGCTGAGCCGCCCATCGCGCGATCTCCTCCTCCGCCACCTGCTGCGAGGAACCGGTCGGAAAGGCCCTTGCCTCATGGAGGGCTGGGGCCCGGGCCTTACCAAGGCCCTATCCGGCCTAAGCTTGGTGGGCCTCCGCTCAAGGCCGCTCCGAAGGGGGCCGTTCCTAGTGCTGAAGCCCCTTCTGCGAGCTCGGCCTCCACGGGAGGCCCAGAGGGCTCCCGAGAAGGAGGTACGGCCGTCCCAGAGGAGACCGAGGAGGAACGGGCCAAGACTGAGGCCATCCTCCGCGGGATCGACGATTTCATGGCATCCGTGGAGCGTCGGTCGGCAAGCCAAGAACGGCCCGCTCCGAAGTCTCCTGCGCGGCACACCTTTGTGCCTTTCAGTGTGGATCCGATTCCCGAGGAGGCTGCAGTGCCTGGGGAATTCGTCGATCTCGGGGACACCCCCGACCGGAGTGCGATCCATGGCGGGGGCGTGGCTGGTTGCCCTACACCCGAGGAGATTGGGAACGGAGACCCTAGAAGGGTTCCTTCCCGTGGGTCCGGCCACAAGTGTGGTATCCGCGGGTGCCGTGCCGAATTCGAGCACGAGTACGAAGCCGCGTACCACCGAGCGGCGGTCCACGGAAGGGGCCTTCCGGCGAACATGGTGCCGGCCCCGTGCGACGATGCGTTCTTTGGAGAAGCCGCTGTGGCTCTGAGACGCTTCCGCCACGGAGAAGCTCGCAGAGACCACAGAGACCGTGTCTGGGTCTTTGAGGCTGACCTGGGCCGGTTTACGCATATCTCCAACCCGGACCGCTTCTGTGATCGCATCGGGGCGGAGCTGCGTGATTTCAGGCGGCTCCCGGATGGGGCGCCTTGTGTCACTTCCGATGGTCTCTGGCGCACGTATCGCCTTGACCGGAGGCCGGTGCAGCGGGCGAAGCCTCCCGTGCGCTACCCGAGTACCATTCTCGGGCCAGCGTACGAGGAGACGGACTTCATGATGCCCAACGCCGCAGCTCCGAGTCCCTACCGTCACTTGTTTAGGGACGAGACCCCGCTGGGCGAAGCGTTGGAGGCGATTCGCGAAGAGCAGGGGAGATCCGGAGAGGTTCCCGAAGATGTTGAACCGCCTCCTCCGGCGTTCCCCGACGAGCTTTTGGAGCCCCAAGATCCGGACGTGGACGCTCCCCGGGAAGATACCCCGAGGGAGCACGTCCAAGCGATGAGGGAAACCTTTTCAGACCTTATCTGGAACGCCCACGATGGGCTCAGAGAAGAAAAGCTCGCCGCGGGTGTCTTGAACCCTATCGCAAAGCAGACTGACACCCAACTGGAGATAGATCCCCCTATGCTGGAAACGGATCTGCTCCCTCGAGAGAAGGGGGGTGTCCAGAGGACTGGAACCCCGCCTGATCCACGATGGGGTGCGGAGCCTCAGGCTTCCAGCCCTAAGAAGAAAGCTCCGCCATCTTCGGCGACGCATTCCGAGGATCAGGAGATGGCTCCTGCTCCTCCGGATGCCTCTCAGGAGGCGTCTTCCTCCTCTGCAGCGCCTGCGGCCAACGTGACTCCCCCAGCTGAGGCAGGGAGTCCGGAGGTCCGGATCCCTAGCCTCGCGGAGTCTATGAAGGCAGGCTTGGCACGGGAAAGAGCGGCGGCACGCGCCAAGGAGGAGCTTGCTGCTTCGGCCCAGGAGGCCGCGGCTGCGGCTCCTGAGGCACGGCGCGACACCCGCCTTCCTGCAGTGACCAAGGAGGAAAAGGAGACAGCAGAGGCTAAGTCCCTCTCCTCCCTCAAGCGCGCCGTTGAGGAGAGCGGCTCTGAGCGTCAAGGCCCCGCGGCCAAGCGGGCCACCACCAAGAAGGAAGAAGCGCCCTCGGCACCAGCCGGCCCTGCAGGAGCCGCGGCCGGGACAGGCGCGGCTCCCTCGTCTAGTGGCGAGGCAGGTGCCGAAGAAGGTGCCAGCGGGGCCGCTGCTCCGTCGAGCACAGACAAGCGGCGACCCGCGGAGCCGGAGGGACCGCCGCCGCCCAAGAAGCGATTCACAACATGGCAGGATACCATGGAGTCGCCGGCTCCCCAACACCGAGTTTCGGGGGTTTACGGACTCTCGAACGAGGTTCCCGGGGCCGATTGGCGCGACGTGGACTGGGATGCGACTCCACCGCCGGGGCCTGGAAGGCCCGGCGCCCGCGACGTGGATCCCAGGCTCACGGTCCCCCTTGATCTCCAACATGATGAACAGATCAGGGAATTCTTCCGAGGCGGTGGTGAGCATACGCTCGAGCAGCTCCTCGCGTTGGCGCGGCGCCGGAGGCGCGCGTTCGTCTACCAGGCTGCGATTTTGTCGAACAGGCCAGTGTTTGAAATCTGGCCCGATTACGATGAAAACGAGCTTGGACCGACACCCGAGCGCGTTCCGCTCCTCACAGGCAAGGTCTGGCCTTGGGGCTGGTGGGATTGCTTTACTTGTGGGCGTGCGAACCCACCAGAACGCAATACCTGCCGGCACCATGATTCCGAGGAGCTCGGAGGTGCCCCCTGTGTGGGGATCTTCGAGGACAGCCTGTACTGGAGCACGCCGGTGGACCTGCGAACGGCGCCGGCGTGGTTCATCGAGGTCTGGCTCGATGAACATAAGGAACGCATAAAGGAGTACCTTTATGCGAAGCGTTCGGACGCGATCGCCGCCGCAATGTCCAACGCCTACTGGACCTGTGGGCGGGACACATGCCAAGAGAGGAACATGTTATGGCGCAAACTGTGCTTTAAGTGCAGTGGCCCTAAGTCGGGCGCGTCGTTCATAACCCACGGCATGCCGCCCCAGGAAGGCGACGATGAAGCTGCTTCTTCGTCGGAAGAGAGCGAGGGCACGAAGATGGAACGGATCGAGCGTTCCATCAACGCCGATCCCCTTGCGGAGCATGCGAGGAAATTCCTCCGCTCCGGACGGAAGAGGCTCCGCGCTGAAAAGCGCAGGCAGGCAGAGCTCTCTCAAGACTCTGCCCGAGCCTGGTGGAGCCAACCTTCCTCCGGGCGCGGTGCACCCAGTGGGGGCCGCAGCTCTGGCAGCAAGGGTGGTGGCAAAGGTGGTGGAAGGGGAAGCTCGAACCGCTACGGCAACCGAGGATGGTGGGCCGGAGGTGCTGCCGGACTGGCATACTCCTCCCGACTCGGCGAGCGTGCTGGGCAGCCCGCCCTCACGCTCCCACTGCGTGGCCCGGGTGGCCACAGAGTGGCGCCCGAGGCCCCTGCCGTTTCTTCTCGCCCCGCTGTCTCTTCCGGGCCCTCGAACCGTGGTGGGTTCCTTGGGGCCGTGCGCTCGATAGGCGCTGCGGTCTCCAGCTGGGCTCTCTCCAGGAGAGCGCGCAATCGCGCAGCCCACGCCACAACGGGCAACATTGGATGGAAGACGGGTTTGGTGGCCGCTGCGCTGGCGCCTACCCTCTTCACTGTTGAGCGCGGTGCCAGAGAGGTGGCACACGTGAGCCTCACTGCAGTTGCCACTGCGGCGGAGGACCTCATCGAGGAATCCTCTGGTATCCTCGTTCGGGGTGTCCGCGTGGTTGGCTTGACGGCCGTCGTCCTACTGTGGACGTTCGCGGCCGTAGTGCTGTGGTGGGCCGGACGTGT
Organism: Symbiodinium sp. CCMP2592; assembly: GCA_905221615.1. Lineage (NCBI taxonomy): Eukaryota > Dinophyceae > Suessiales > Symbiodiniaceae > Symbiodinium > Symbiodinium sp. CCMP2592. Next base: position 668,837 of record CAJNDT010003780.1, read on the forward strand.
CGCCACTAACCGGCTAATGCACGCCATGAACGGTAACCCCTTTGGGAATGCTGTTCTGGTGTCGCTCGAAGGCCGGGAGGCTGTCTTTGAGGTTGCATCAAAGACTAAGGCCGGAGCACACAGGGTTCTTGTGAAGGTCGGGTCGGGCGCGGACGGCGCAGGCTGCGACTGCAAGGCATTCCTCAACGAGGGACGTTGTGGTCACATAGAACGCGCTGTTGAAGCTGCGGGGCAACTCGTGGCCATGACAGGCGCGAGCGCTGCCCCAACGCTGTCCGTCGCCCCGGCCGCGACTAGACGCGCCCGTGCGATCCTCGGCGCGCCGGCCCTGGAACAGGGGTGCCTTGCCGGCATGGTGTCGAAAGCGAGATCGCTCTCTGAAAGAGCTCGGAATGTCGGGAACCCGTCCGAGGGTTGCCTTGACGGCTTTACCAAGCTCAGAGGCCGCCACGAGGTGGCCACAGTGTCGGCGCCTCCGACAGAGACTGTTCCGAAGACGCCTGCAGCGGAGGCTTCCCGCCAGGGTACCTCTGCGGCGTCTCCGGCTCCGACAGCTCCCATGTCGAGCCAGGCACGGCGTGTCAGAGACTTCCCGATCCCTGACGGCTTCGAGCGAGCCGGGGTCAAGTTTCTGACCCTTCCGGAGTATCACGCTGTGGTACAAACGATGCTATCGGACGCTGGGCATGGGGACCACGTTTACGTGCGAGCCTACAGCTTCGATAGCAAGCCTTTGGTTGGAGCCCTCGTGTCCTCGCTGGAGCGAGGCGCCCGAGCCCACGTGCTTGCCGACAACTCGCAGACGAGCCGGACCAAGCTCCAGCTGCAGTCCCTCAAGGAGCTAGGGGCGGCTGGCGTCCAGGTCCGTGTCGGCAAGGGCACCTCGGTCAAGGCGGCTTACGCCGCCGAGAACCGCACGGACGTGAGCATCGGCGCAGGCCTCGCGGGCATCCACCACGCCAAGACGGTGCTCGTGACGAGGCCGGACTCCACAGTTAGCGCCGTGATAGGAAGCCTAAACTTTAGTGCTAGTTCACGGGCCAACGCGGAGGTCGGCATCGCGGTCGCCAGTGTGCTGACCTCTGAATTTAGCCAAAAGTGGCTAGATTCGTTTGGCACCGAGTGGTCCAAGGCGCTGAAGCTCGAGGAGTTCGAAGCACCTCAGCGGAACCACCGCGGGCGGGCAAAACCCTCAAATGTCCAGCAGCCCGCCGCGCAACCCAACGTGGAGCCGCAGTGACCGTGGACTAGAAGTCGCGGACTGCGCTCCGCCCTTCTAGCCACCTGTGGCAACTTCAGTTTTGGTCGCAGCACCTAGCTGCTTTCCGATGAGACGACAGGGTGGCGTATCCGCTCTACAGGTCTTTGACGGGAGCGGCTAGGGAGGCACGGTAGTGCTCCCGAAGCGCGTGGAGTAACGCCGCAGCTTCAGCTGCTCGTTTCACCAGCCCTGTGGCCGCAGTGCGGCGCAGGCTGTGTACAGTAGGAAACCAGAGCCTCGTGCAGCACAGGCCGTGAAAAACGAAGGTCTTGTGCTGAGTGCGAAGGGTTTGTAGGAGGGCAGGGTCTGTAGGTCAGTTTTACGGCCTCCGGCCGCCCGCGGAATCCTACGGCTCTATCGTGCTCTCGGCTGAGGGGCGAATGTAACTGTACATAGTCTGCGGGCTGGCTGTTGTGCTGTATGCTTTTATGCATGCTCTTCTGTAATTCGTATTCATAACATTTTTGGCTCAAGTGAGCACGGCAGTGTGTCGTTGGTAGCTTCTCGTTGCCGCGACGCAATTGCGCGCAGCCCGTCCTGGGCGGACGTTCGACCTGTCACGGTCGTTGGACTTTCTGCTTGGACGGAAAACGAGGGTGCGTGCTGCCCCTTTGGGTTTCCGTTCTCCACATAGTAGTACTAGTACTAGTACTAGTACTAGCACTAGCACTAGCACTAGTACTAGTACTAGTACTAGTGCTAGTGCTAGTGCTAGTGCTAGTACTAGTACTAGTACTAGTACTAGTACTAGTACTAGTACTAGTACTAGTACTAGTGCTAGTAGTAGTAGTAGTAGTAGTAGTAGTAGTAGTAGTAGTTGTAGTTGTAGTTGTAGTAGTAGTAGTAGTAGTAGTAGTAGTAGTAGTAGTATCGTCGTCGTAGCGGCAGTGGTGGTGGTAGTACTATTAGTAGTAGCAGGCGTAATAGTTGTTGTGATGCAGAGATCTGATCGCCAACCGTAACCAACGAAACACATAAACTCAGCCTTGCTAGGACAAGCAAGACATACTCACATGGGCTTGTCAGGGCCATTACTGGTTCGTGCCCGTGCTGTTATTCATGATGTTGCACTGTTGTGATGGAGTTGCGGTCCTGGTGGTGGTGGTGCTGCTGCTGCGGCTGATGGTGGCGGTGCTGCTGCTGCTGCTGCTGGTTATGTTCGTGGTATTTAGCCTGCAGCGGTGGTGGTGGCGGCGGTGGTGGTGGCGGTGGTGGTGGTGGTGGTGGCGGTGGCGGCGGTGGTGGTGGTTCTTGTTGCTGCACCCTTTGCTACACATTGTTGGAGAAGCGGCGGGATTAGATTTCAACAACCAGCAGGGTTGGCAAAGCCGACGGGTCTGCAACTCAAACTTTGCAGTGAGGCCTGCTTGTCTCTAATATCGAGACGAACAGAACGATTTGTGCGAGGCTGTGCGTTTACATCGGAATCAGGGCTTGATTATAGAATGCGCCGCACAGCGGCTACGATAAGGACTGACCGAGAGTAAGGTATAACGGTGGCTCGCGCACACCCCACCTTCTTATCCATTCTAAGGTGGGAGTGTCATTTTTCGGGTCTGTGATGTTCGAGTCCTACCGTTGCCCTCCACTGCTGCTGCGGCTTTTCAACATAACAGTGGCCGAGAGCACACGACAGCCCTTAAGCCGAGATTGCAACCATTGTAAATTTGTCATGACCGCGCTACTCCCTCAGTCCCGACGGCACACAGAAGTCTCATGAAGCCCTGAAATTCCCTCTCGCCGAAGCACAGTTGAATGATGCCGAAGCCTGGTTGCCTAAACGTTGTCTTACAATTCTGCATTCTACATCATAAAGCGACAGGAACCACCCAGTGCACTCGGAACCTAATGACATCTTACACCTCGAACTTTGGCCCCAAACCAGACAAACCCAAGCGTTGACACAGCAGTAACTGGGATGCTAGAACAAGCTGCCAAAGCTCAAAGCTATTCTGCCTCGTCAGTGTCATGGGCCCCCCTGAGCTTTCCATCCTCCTGCAGGCAACCCTAAACCCTAAATCCTAAACCCTTTTTGCATCCAGGCCTATAAGCCCTAACCAAAATCCTGAACCCCAAATCCCAAACCCTAATGGAACACGTCTGCCGGGTTGCAGAAACCTGCTGGAACTACAGATCTGCTGTACGTCGCACCAGCACTCGGTGTGTGTGTGTGTGTGCGCGCTTTTTGGGACTCTTATTTAGAACTCTATAGGTATGGTCCTGTATGGTACTCCCAAAAAGGAACTACTATGGAGCCTCTGGGTATACACGCATATAAATATAAACAGACACATAGGTGAATGCAATTGGTACATGTGTAGATACACATAATTGGATGCAGATTCCCTGCGTATAGCCTGTGTGTAGCACTGTATGTATACGACCGCCGAGAAACCACGGCTCAATCAAACAATGTTAACATCCTGCACATGCCTAAGAAGCCCCGAAGAATCCCGAGGAGAAAGCCGCATCATCATCACAAGCATCTTAGCTTCCCTAAACCCTCTCTCTCTCTCTCTCTCTCTCTCACTCGGGCATAGGGACCGGTCAGGGCCCCCGGGCATCTTGCCCACCCGAAGTGTTTTCAGGTTTCGGGGGCGTGAAAAACGAGCATATCCCATCTCAAGACTAAAGTCATATAGTATACGATAACGAATCAGAGATGGTCGTATACTCTCCACGGACACGTGCATGGTCACCGAATCCCCCGGCTGCTTTAGGAAAGATAAAATCGCTTCGGAAATAGCAGCTCGTAGGAAATTCGGTCCCCTCAGTTGCGAATTCCCCCGCTGAAAGCTGCAAGTCAAGGTTTGACAGGGGCTCCTCTCTGAGACGTTTTCAAAGGACTGGCTACTTGCAGGCAAGGTAATGTAAACATCACCGTTTGACAACCAAACAGAAACAGCAACAGTAAGTAACACTTACCGATACCATGAGAAACCATTGGGACCTTGCACTGCGCAGTAAAAGTATCGCTACAATCCCCCAAGAAGAGTTGCAGCAAATGGTACACACAAGGAATTGACAGAGGTAAACAATAGAAGGAGGTTCCCTAACATTAAACCACACATCATGCTGCTCCTCAAGGGATTTCGAAAGCTGGAAGGAATTGGGCTCAACGACTACAAGTCTCTGTGCCAGGGTAGAAGAGCAGAACAAGATAGACATTTCACAAATTTCTTGATGTCGGAGCATACCTTTCAGTTACCTTCCCAAAGGAAGGCACGTTGATCAAAGATACTGATCGGTTCGCCGGGGTTGTTGAAAGGGAAAGCATCAGAACAGCAATAAAGAATGTCCAACAGGAGATGACCTATATCACATTACCCGGTTCCCCCGATCAGTCTGTAAAATCTCTCACAGCCGAAGCTACATGGTTACATGGTATGGGCAGACATGACGAGGTGCCAAGGTACAAGTAGGAAAAACCGTTAATAACGAAGGCAGACATCCTCCGTCACATCCCCCTTTGACCAAGAGTAAAGGAGGTTTGTTCACGGCAGGTGTGTAGTACTTACCCTACGAGTAGCTCACAAGGACTAACAGGACCCTCTACAATCATGCTGGTTTGGACACACCTGGCCAAGTTGCAGCACTCACTTGTCCAGCTCGGTCTAGCAGCAGGATCAGAAGATTCTAACAAGATTCAATACTGGTATAGCGATCGAAAAAGAAGTTCCCCCGGCGAGCTGGACTTGTTTCAGACACTCTAAGATCCCCCGCTCACACTCAGCGCTCATACGGGTCCATGACGTCCATAGATAGCTCCATGGAGGCGGCGACGACGGTGGTCTGCTGGGCTTTCGTCACTGTCGTAATCTTCCGTCGGCGACCTCGCACCTTGGGGAGCATTCCCCAGCCCGTGGTGTCGTTCTTGCAGCCACCATTCATGTGCTCCTTGCGACGATGAGCTAGCTCCCCCGATCTGGTGAGTGGTAGTGGTGGCTGCCTCTTCAGCATGATGAGGTAGTCCCCCGTCTTGTACTCCGAGAGCAGGAGGTCCGGGTACGGCAGGGACTCCCCCTCCTTGTGGTACAGAAGGTTGTAGTGCGTTCTCCACGGCTTCTAAGGCATCCAGCAATGCCCCGTGGACCCCGTTGAGGTCCTCCCCCGGCCATTCGCTCAACTGACTTTGGAGGTCTGCAAGTTCACGACATATCCCCCGCGCTCGTTGTTGGCGTCGTTCTCTGGCAAGGTTTGAATGCAGCGCGCCACGGCTTGCTGCAATCACATCCGCGGGGTGGGCCACATGTCCCCCGCTTTCCACTGCAAGGAGGTACGCCATGACGTCCGTGAGCTGCAACCAGTACTCCTGATTGCCGGGGTCCATTTGCACGCCTTGCAAAGCTCCCCCCAGGTGTCTCATCACGGCCGCGGTGTTCTGGGAACTTGCATGAAACTCATTGTGTTCCCCCTCGGTCCGCCAATTTCGCGGTTCGCCATCGGCTGCGGTTGCCATGGCATGCAGATGGCCGTTCAGCCACTCCAGAACAACATCGATGTCATGCTGGATATCGTAGTAGGTGATATACTGGTGGGTGTTGGCGGAGGCCAGTCGCTGCATTGCTTTTTGTTTGATGCGATTCATTGCTGTTGCTGCTTTGCTGGGGGTCGGTGCGACCCGTGCTTTTTTGGTTTTGGGTTCCGTTGTTTGGGGAGGAGGCATGTCCCCCTGTTCGAGGTCTAAGTGTCTTAGGACCTCTGCTTCGGTCTGACTGTCCACGAGCAAGTCAGAGAGGGCGCACTGGGCCATGTGGGCCACCATGGTCCCCCCTGGCAACTGCTGCGCCAATCTGTAGATTCGTGTAAGATAGTGTTCGAGGCGCTCAGTGGTGCTGCCTGGCAACTGTGTGTCGCTCGGGGGTACTGTATGTGGTGTGTGCAGTTGTGGAGGTGGTGGTGGTAGTGGTTGTTGTGCTTGCTCTTCGCTATCAGGTACAGTTTGTGCGATAGCTTCCGGTGGAGCCGGCTGGTTTGCTTGAGCTTGGGCCCCCTGTTGCAATATCTGGAGGATGTCACGTTGCATCATGTCCAGCACATCAAGGTCATCCCCCGTGGTGGTGGTGGTGGTGGTGTTTGTCGTGTGTGCTTCTCCTGTGGTGGAGCTGCTGCTTTCATTGTTGGGGTTGGTTGTGATCGTGGCGGTCGTGGTAGCGGATGTCCCGCTGGTGGTCGTGGTGGTGGTGGTTGTGGTCTTTCGCCCTTTCTTCTTGCCGCCGATGTCACGGCCGTCTCGTACTTTGGCGAAGGGGTCTTCTGGCTGTGCTTCTGTTGGGTCGTCCTCCTCTGGCTGTGGTGGAGGCTGTGCCGGTGTTGGGTCGTGTTGTTGTCGACTGCGTGCCCCCCTGAGGTCTCGTTGGTCAACGAAGGGGGCTTCTTCACGGGGCGGCTTGGGTGGGGGGGGTTTGGCTTTGCCCGCTGGTTGCCTGTCGGTGGGCTGGTTAGCGGTGCGGGGAAGGGGTTTCCGCCGCGCTGTGGGTGGTGGGTCTTTCACGTCGGCTGCAAAGTGGACATGCTTCGAGTCAGGGGTGCTTGTGTCTGCCGTGTGTTTTGGGATCTGGACTGGATCGGTGGAGCTGCTTGCACGGTCAGCCCCCCGGGGGGTGGTGGGGGGTTGTTTGGGGCCGTCTGGGTTCGGCTTTGATTTTTCGCGTTTGCGGAATTCACGGGCCGTGGATTCCACCTGTTTGTCCACTCGCATCTGCCAGCCGGTGGGCGAGAGGGTAAGGACGAACGAGTCCCCCTCCACGACAAACATGCTCTCAGGCCAGAATTCGTCGAGCATGGGTAAAGCCGTGATCATCAGTAGCCATGTGTCTGGTGGCCCCATGGGGGCTAATCGCCCGATTGTTCCCACCGGCAGTGGGGGTGCGGTGAGGACGGGCCCCGTCTGGCCAACATGGACCATGTGGAGTGGCGGCAGGCCTGCCGAGGAGGTGAGGGGGGTCTCAATGTAGTGTTCGGCACTGATTGTGATTTGCCAGCAGCCGTTTGTCAACTGTGTATAGCTGACCGTGGTGCCGTGTGCATGAGGGATGCTGGGTGGTGGCTCAATGTCGATGTCCCCCGCTGGGGCGTTGTCATACTGCCATTGCTCGAGTTCTGTATATTGGTGTCTTGGAGGGGGTTGTTCCCCCGTGGAGGCAGTGGAAGGCTTGGGTGGTTGTGGCTTTGGCTCCCCCGATGCTGGGTGGGCGGGTGGGACTGTGGCGCCGCTCCCCTGGGTTCGCCCTAGGAACTTGTCCATCGCCTCCTGGAATTTGGCATCAGCAGCCGTGTCCGCCTTTGTCCCCCGTGGTTGTGGCATGTTGTGGTTTTGGGAAGCAGCGCGTGCTTGTTCAGCGAGGATCCCCCAACCTGGGCCCTCCTGTGGTTGTGGATCAGGTCGAGTGACTTGCTCACCCGCCCATTGGCGCTGTTTCAGCACGTGTTTCCCCCGCTTGTTGCCGAGTCTTTGGGATCCATGTCCCGCGCCAGATGTGCGGCTGGATCTGCCGCTGCCGGTTGCTTGTCCCCATCCTGGTCTTTCCCAAGGAGGGAGCTTCTTGCTGTCTGTGTCATTGCTGGGGCTGGTCTGTCCCTCCTCTGGAGTGTCGTCAGTGGTGGCGTCCCCAGGTGTTGTGAAGTTGCTTGGTGGTCGTGGTTGAATGAATGCTGGAGGAGGTTGTGTCCCCCGGTTGCGTGGTGGTGGATCCTGTCGTGGGGGTGTGTGTTGCAGTGGTGGTGGTGGCTTGCTGCACGATGCGTCCACTGCTTCCTGCTCTGCCGTCTTGGTTGTGGCTGTTGGTGGTGGTTGTTGATGGGATGATCCCCCTTGTGGATCTGGCAGTGTAGATTGGTGGGAGTGTTGTTGATGTGTGTCGGTGGGGGTGGCCGGTGCTGTATTTTGAGCTTGGAGGGAATGTTGTGTGTCGGTAGTCATGGCAGGTGTTGTACCTTGGGCTTGGTCGGAATGTGCCAGCCTGCTATCGGGTGGGTCGTCCTGGGGGTTATTCCAGGGGTCAAAGTCCCAATTGTACGTTGGGAGTTGCTGGGTGGGGGCCCCCGGTTGGGTCGAGGCGGTGGCTTGTGTTTGTGGGTGGATTGTGGCAGGCTGTGCAGGGATGGCTTGTTGGGGGTATTGTTGTGGGACGGCAGCTGTCCCCCACTGTTGTGGAGCACGCGGGGCCCCGGGTTGGTTGGTGGGTTGCTGAGGGGGTGCATGGTGTGGGGGCTGGCATGCCTGTCCCCCGATCTGGTAGGCTGGTGGAGGGAAGTAGCTTGGCATCTGCGGTGGTGGTGGCTGGTGGTGACCGGTGCCGGGGGAAGGGTATGTTGTCCAACCACCCCACGATGTAACGTAGCCGGTCGGGGTAAGATGTGTTGCCGTCCACGCCACTTGAGCTGGTTGTTGATTGGGCGCCCAGTGCTGGGTTTGCCATGGTGCTTCGGGGGGGGTTGCTTGGGTCGCCGTGGTCCGGTTGTGGTGCTGGTCCCCCTGTGTCGTGTCGCCGGCTGCAACAGGGGTTGGGTCAGGCTGGTCCTTGCGAGGAGCCGGTGATCGGTCTGTCGGTGGGGAGTCTGGGGAGGCTTTGGTCCCCCCGTGGGGTGCTCCCCACAAAAGGAGTGCTGCTAGGAAGATGCGTAGCATCTTTCACAGGCTTGTTAGAGTGTGCTTTGTCGTCTCACTGCTTTGTTGCTGAGTTTTGCTTTGGCAGCGATTGGCATCCACCAACAGAAAATGTATATAGAGAAGAGGTATGTTGCGAAGTGACATGTGTGGTCATGTTCGAGCAAGGTCAAAAGCATCGGAATTGTCACCGTCGTCCTTCAACTGCAAGTTGCACATGCCGCACTCCATCGAACTCGTTCTCACATGCACTGCAGCTCATTCACGAGTTCAGCGGGGTGTGCTTGTGACATGCTGTTTCGCGTCGGTGCGGCTCTGCAAGACAGTATGCTCTCTCGAACTCCTACCTACGGGCTGGCTTGCTTCGATTAGATTTCGCCTTGGCTGCTTTCCCCTTGTGCAGGGCTTTCTTGTTCGCTGGCTTGTCAGCGATGCTTCGCAGAAAGGTTTGGTCTGTGTCCCCCGGAGTGGGTGGTGCGAGGTTTGCAAGGCTCCCCTGCTTCCCACTGCTCCAAGGAACATCATATCGTGCGATGAAGATGGCTTCATGGGCTGCCCAGGCCTCTCGGTCCTGTGCGAGCGAAAACCAACCTTTTCCGACGGTCTCGCTCAACTGGCGGTCAATGTCCATGTAGGCGTTGAAGCGATGTGCGTGTTGCACATCAATCCCCCTGTCCTTCTGTTCTTGCCACCACTGTAGACTGTGCCATTGGAATATTTTCCCCCCTACTGGGTCACCTCTGCATATATGTCCGACAGCTGTCCAGATTTGCGATAGGACAAAGGTTGACCAACGTGTTCCCCCGTGATGGTAGAGGGCCAGGCGGCTTCGTCGGAGGCTGCGTTTGTTCCATGTTGCCCACTCTTCACAGGGCTGGCGTCTCAAGCCCAGCATGGTCCTGACCTGAGAAAGCTGGATGGCGTTCACCGCGCGCAGCAGACTGCTATGGCAAGGCCACGTTTGGCAGGCCCAAAGGGCGCTCTGCCTCACCAGTACGACGTGGATCTGCAGTTTCTGCCGGAAAGTAGCATCCGATGTAAAACTTTCTCGATGTGACCAGAAGGCCTTCCTTGCTCGGGTCTGTGCTTCCGCCAACAACATCGCAGTTCCCCCTTGGAACGAGAGGGGGCTGCCGAGGACGTAGAAGGCGTGTTCAGGCCCCTTTGTGGCGACGATTTCCCCCGCTACTTTAAAGGTGGTAGGCTTCTCGGACGTGCTGATGATGTCCGTTTTTTCCGGATGCAGGAAAAGGCCTCGTCGTGGAAGTCGATCGTGAAGGGCACTAAGCATATGCTGGAAGTGCCTCTTGTTCACCGACCAAATGTAGTTGTCGTCCATGTAGCTTCCCCCATCTTCGGGAGGAGCTTCGTCTCCAGCAGGTTTGGCCGGTTTGGCGGTCCGAATTGCTGCGTCTAAGTCCTCCGCCACTATTGCCCCGAAGGCCACGGGGCTTTCGGGTGCTCCTTGGCGGACGCCATTGCTTTGTTGGAGGGGGATAGATTCCCCCGCCACTTCGACAGTGATTTTCTGGGCATGCACCATCGCCACCCACGCTCGGGCTTCCCATGGTAGGTCTGCTTTCCCCCCGACAACGGAGGCGACGTGCTCGGCAAGGCTTTCCTGGTATATGGAGTCGAAGGCCTTGCGGATGTCCAGTTTGGCAATATAAAACTCCATGCCCCAGTCTCTGGCGACACGGGCGAGCCTCCTCAAGATCATGATGAGTTCGACTCCTTGCCTGCCTCGTCGACACCATTGGAGCCTCGCCGGTGCCTGGATCGATTCCCCGGCTCTGCGAAGAAGTAGTTGCCCAAATGTTTTGAGCATGACTGAGCTCAAGGTTATTGGGCGAGTCTCCCCCCAGTTGGAGGGCTGGGTAACCTTTGCCAACAGAATAGTGACTCCGGCCTCGATACTCGGCACGATTCGTGCCGTGTACAGCATATCATTGAAGATGGCCAGGAGTCGTTCCCCCCAAACGGGGTGTGGGAGGATGGCCTTCAGTGCTTCGTGTGAGACCATGTCCGGCCCGCACGACTTTCCGTTCCGCCACTTGTCCTTGATGGCCTGGAGGTCTTCGATGGTGAAAGGCTCCCACTTCTTGAATTTGCAGGCCAGAGTGAGCTGGTCGAAGATTTCTCGTATTCTCCGATTCACGATTTGGCTGTCCTGCTTGTTGAAGATCTTTTCGAAGTGTTCGCGGAGTTTTTGTCGCCAAGCCTCATCTTCCGTGAGTCCAAGCTCCCACGAGTGGTCCCGGGATTGTTCCAAAAGTGCTTTCTTCATCCCCCAGTCGAGCTCCGCAACTTTCTGCATCGCCAGTCTTTTCCATCTTTTGTGCTCTGCCAGGTGCAGCTTTCTGGCATATTTCCAGAGATCACGTCGCCTGTCCCCCGGGGGGTTGGCGAGGGCCTGTCGCCGAACTTCTCGCAATTGTGCACTCTCGGTGAATGGCGCCTTTTTCTTTCCTGGCTTCGTGATGGCAACTGCAACTTTCTGCAATTGTGTGACAGGATCTCCCCCGACATCTGTTGCCTTGTCGAGGATACGGTCCACCTGTCCCCCTTTAAGCAGTTGCCGGGCAGACCAAGTTGCAGGGTCGCGCTTCGTGTTCGCGGCCAGACGGATCTGTGCCAAAGGGACAAATACAGGCTCATGGTCTGAAGTTGCAACATCACGCTGGGCAAGCACATCCCCTGAATCACACAGCAATCTCTTAACAAAAATGTAATCGAGTCTGCGAGGAAGGAGCTCAGTGTTGTATGGGTAGTGGCTTGCTTTGTGGAGCTCTTGCGATGGTAGATAAAAGCACTCCTCATCGAGCCAGTCCAAAAGGAGTTCCCCTCGAGCTGTTGCTGCTTTGATTTGCTTGTTCTGGCTTGCACAGGCAAAAGTTTCGTTTGCATCAATGCCGATGATCGCCTTGCCGTGGAATGTTGTTTGATTGTGCAGTTCTTGTAGGATTTGCTCTGTAGTTGAGAGTGTGGCATGGTGAGGGATATGAACGGAAAAAGCTCCCAACCTGAAGTCCAAAGAAGTAAGCGTGCACGACAAAGCACCATGCAAGATCTTTCCCCGGGTGTGCTGCATGTTGGCGGTGTGCACAACGGCGTTCCCCCGCCAGTCCTCGGAACGTTTGCCGAAGATCATCTGCAGGTCATCCAGGGCCGCATGTTGTTTCCCCGTCTCGCAGATGACCTCTTGGATCAACACGATCAGGGATCCTGAAAAAGGTTGAATTCGATGTCGCCGGAGTGCAAGGAGAACGTCCAGTACTTTCGCAGAGGTAAGTCCCCCGACATTCCAGCTAAGCACGTGCAACTGGGACGGCGGGCTGTCGGCCAAAGTGGCCGCCCGCTCCTTCCGCCTTTTTCAGGCGAGAGCCTTGCGGAGGTCCCCCCAGCGGGAGGTAGCGGTTTCCTCCGAGATGCCGACTTGGCGGGCCAAGGTGCCGAGATGGACCCATCCTGCTTTCTCGGTGGTGGCGCCTTCTGGTGCCGAGGTCACCCCCGATGCGATCTTCACAGTGTTATACCACAGGTTTGCGGTCCCGTACTCGACTTCGATCTTCCGGGGGTCGCCTCCTTCTTCGATGATGAGTCGTTTGACTTTGCCGGCCATTTGCGCTCGTCGGCGTCTTTCTGGACTTTGGCTGAGTGCTGCGAAGAAATAGCGATTCCCCCCTTCTGGCCGCTGTCCCGTAACGATCTTCGCTGCTCTCACGGTTCGAAGTACTTCCTGGACTCGAGCTCGTTGTTCTTCGTCACTCTCCCCCTCAAGTTTCGTGATAGGGACCAGGGCAAATCCCCGGCGGAGGCCGGGCACGAATGCCTTCTCAACATCAAGGTTCACGTTGAGCTCTGCAAGGTGTTGTTTCACGAGCCTGAGGGTGTCCTCATGGTGTTGGTCAGCTTCCCATCCCCCGACCACGAGGGCAGGTCGGGGATTGCCTCCATCGGTCTCTGAGGTGCGAGTGCTGGAGAGCGAGAAAGTCGCCTTCGCAAATTTGCCTTCGAGGAGTTCCAGCCTTTGAAGCATTTCCCCCTGGCGATTGTCCACTTTTCGCACGCTCTCTTCCATTGCACAGTGTCGGTCTGTCATGGCTTCCAAAAGTTTGGTAGTGTTGCCGACGTGGGTTTCGACCGTAAGCTCGACTGTGTTGACCCTACTGGCTAAGCTGTCCATATCCTCACGAACTTGGGCCACAATCTCCTCGCGGTTGTCCTTCAGGGCTGCCAAGAGTGTGCTGAGGGTCAGAGGTTTCTCCCCCTCGTCGTCGTCAGCTTGTGCGGGCCTTTTCCTTCCCCCGCCAGGTTGGGCACTGCCGGGTTCTGCATGCATAGGTGAAGTTGGCGATCTTGTCGTTCCTGCCATTACTCAGTCAGGTAAGTGAACTTCGCCTTCGCCCAGCCTGCAAGTAGTAGATCGACTCTGCGTTATTGTCCCCCGCCCACGTAGAGTCGCCGATTGCCTCAAAGGAGAGGGCTGGCGGTGTCCCGAAGGTGCGGCGTGTGGCCACCGTACTGGAACAAGGCCCCCGATCTCGCGGTACACAACGTGCAAGACGTACACGCGTAGTGCAACACACTTCACTGTCAACTCGATGGCACACTCACAGCACGGTTTCTCCCTCTCTCTCCTGACTTCCCCCCGCTACGGTTGCTCCCCTTTCGCGTCTCTCCGCACTGGGCTCGGGGCTCGAACGGCACGGCTTGAGCCAAAATGGCTATAACCCTAAACCCTCTCTCTCTCTCTCTCTCTTTCTTTCTCCGGGCCTGAGGGCGAGCCCCCGCGGGAGCCGCCCGTTTGTTGGTTGTGTGCATGTGTCTCTCTCTCGCTCTCTCTCTCTCTCTCTCTCTCTCTCTCTCTCTCTCTCTCTCTCTCTCTGGCATTCGAAACGTCAAGCCCCTTCCCTAAACCCTACCAGTGACCCCGAACCCTACAAGCTAGTAGGTTATGAGCCCTTAATTGGAGGGTAGAACCCCAGGTAAACCCTAAGCATCTTAGCTTGGTTATCATGATCATCGTGAGCCATTTTGGCCGAGGCTCCTCAGCCTGCAGGGTCCTTCGCTTCGGCAAGCTCGGCAAGGAAAACCCATCCACCTGCGGGGTCTTTAGGGATGAGGGTTTAGGGGTGTAGGGTTTAAGGATTTAGGGTTCATAGGGGTGTAGGGTTTAATTATATAAGGATTTAGGGTTTAGGGGTGCAGGGTTTAAGGATTTAGGGTTTATAGGGGTGTAGGGTTAGAGGGTTTATAGGGGTGTAGGGTTTAAGGAATGAGGGTTTATAGGGGTGTAGGGCTTAGGGATTTAGGGTTCAGGGTCTGGGGTTTTGGGGTTTAGGGTCCGGGGGTTAAGGGTTTAGGCAGCGATCGGAGGCTAAAGCTGCTCTGGGACTCAGCAGTGGTAGATATGAACTGCAGGAGTAGCAGCAGTAGCGGTAGCAGGAGCAGAAGTAAAGTAGCAGTAGCAGTAGCAGTAGCAGTAGCAGTAGCAGTAGCAGTATCAGTAGCAGTAGCAGTATCAGTAGCAGTAGCAGTAGGAGTAGTAGTAGTAGTAGTAGTAGTAGGAGTAGGAGTAGTAGGAGTAGTAGTAGTAGTAGTAGTAATAGTTGTCGTCGTGGTGGTAGTAGTGGTGGTATTAGTAGTCGCAGCAAGGCTATGAGTAGGAGGCGGAGGAGCGACAATACTGGTAGTGTGCCTTGCTTGCAACAGTCTGTGCACTTGTCAAACCTTTCTGCCAAGTTCCGATCGAAGCATCGCCAAAACCAAGGACTGTGGCAATACAGGATTATTTAGGGCCTTAACCTTAGACGCTCACGACTCGAACAACTCCAGGCGGTCGGAACTGAAGCCTCCGAATGGTCAGATGTTTGACTCTTCGAGATGAGCTTGCTTGCCTGTAGCGAGAGCCGACAGGATTGCGGTTTCGGGATTAGCTTCAAGACTCCCCCGGCGTCTGCGCATGGGTCGTCAGCGTTCGCAGTGTTTTGTATCGTGCTCTCAGGGGTTCATGCTGCAGACTGTTCGGATGTACGTATGTCCTGCTCCTTGGAAAGGGAATTGCCCTCGCTCACTGCGAAAGCCTCTCCATCTCAACCCTGCCCGAGTACTCTGGAGAACCATCCGCATTGCTGAAACCCGCCCACACACGACGGCGCCATACAGGCAGAAGCCAAGAATGTGCCTTGACACTTTGCAAAAGGCTTCGGCACTTGGAAGCCGAGCCACGCTAATGCTGTTGCCGAAAATGGCCAAGAGGATGTCTTGTGTCCTGCGGGTGAAGAAGCAGAAAAGCCCTGATCGTTTACCTAAGGCTGGGAACTCTTTGGACCAGGAGCTTTGAAACATCTTTATCGGTGAAGCTTAAGAAGTTTGGGTTTCTGAGGAGTGACCTTCTATGGCCCTACAGGCCCTACTGTGCCAAAGGAGCCGTGCCCCTTCAAGTGTCGGTGAGAAACTTTTATATACAAACCCCAACCCGCAGCTTCCTGTCGTGATGAGCTTGCAGACGAGCTTGTCTCCGCAGTATGTCAGAGACGGAAACCATCATGTTCTGGACAGGGGGCGATGCGGAGCACAGCGCATGCGCACGGGCTGCCGCGTCAGTAAAGGGAATCCCACATACGCGTAATCTTTCCGCAGTCCGACCATTCTTGAGCATGAACGGTCGTCAAGTGAAGCCCAAAGAAGTGGTGCCTGTGCCCTTTGCAAAAATCGTCACGAGGCAGACCTCCTTCAGTTGCTCAATAGCGTGCAGTAACCCTGCAAGACCTTGATTGGCCCGCAAAACCCGTGGGATCTAGCCGAGATGCCTTCATGTCAAAGTTGGACGGCACTCCTCTTACTTTCCTCGGAGGACTTGCTGCTGCAGAACTGCAGAACCGGGCAAATGCGTATAGAGATCTTCGCTTGTTGTCGCTTAAACTTATGGATTCGCTGTTGTGACGTCGGCATGGCTTGTCTGTTTCTTCGCTGGACATGCCGTTGCAGCTGGTAATCGTGCTCTAGATCATGAGTCTGAATTTAGCAAGTTGTTCGGGGGTTCTTACGTTCGACGCTGCCCGATTGTTTGAACGATTGCCGTGCCCCTTCAGAAGCACGAGGCAGGCGCGCCGTGGCACGGTCCGTGCCTTGCATGATTGCATAGTCAACTCTTCTTAAGTTGCAGTTGCCGCTGCTGCTGCCGCTGCTGCCGCTGCTGCCGCTGCTGCTGCTGCTTCTGCTGCTGCTGCTGCTGCTGCTGCTGCTTCCGCTGCTGTTGTTGCTGTTGACTACTGTTGATGTTGTTGTTTCGTTGCTGTGGTTGTATTGTTATTCATTAATACTGGTATTGCTGTGTTATTTCAGGGTCCCGGCTTGTGGCGACGACTCTTGTGGTCTATGCGGCCTCGACGGGGTCGAGAATTCTCATCGTGATGAATGGTGGCATTAAGGATGCTCGCAACAGCTGCAAGAACGAATGATGCAAAAACTCTGCGAAGGCATGCAAAATCCGATGCAACAAGCATAAGAGCGTCAGTCATCTTCGTAAGGAGTGCTCGACTGAGACAGCAGTCAGACTGAAGCGCATCTCATGCTCCTGGGATGATAGCCTCAGAGCCTGAAGACCCACCCCACAGCAACTATTGTCCATTGGCTTCATGGTCTGAAGGTCGAGGCAATTCTGCTACCCGCCTGCTGAGTCCATGGAGCACAAGCTTCAGGTCATGTACTATATTGCATCATTCTTCATGGTATTCGACTCGAACGTCCCGAAACCCTAAAACCATGGGAGACGGAGGTTTTGCCGGCCATGGACTTCACACTCTCGTGGAAGGTGAGGAAGCTGATTTGGCCGACCCCTTCCTGCCAGGCTCTGTGAGATTCTGGCTGGAATAGGACATCTGGACCTTCTCTCGGAGCCTCCATGATTTGAACAGGGTCTTGGGGTTTGTGGTAGTACGTAACTATGGTTTAACTGAGGAAGCTTCAGGAATAGTATTGCTATGTATTCCGAATCATTCCGACCCTTAGCCTTAGATCACGCTTCTTTGCGGTGACACCTACCAGTTACAAGAATTCTACAAATATCTACAAATTTCACCTATCCGAAGCGCGCCAGCGAGCTTAGCAAAAGCAATGCTGAAGGTACGCATGTCTCGAAAGCCGAAACTGCCCAATTCCCAAATCAATAACAACATGCTTATCGTTACGCTAATAATACCAGTGATACTAGTAGGAATACTAAAAATACTTATAATACCAATAGTAATTATAATGTTCATTCCAAAAGTAAACCCCAAGAGCCTCGTCGAGGATGTCGAAAAGCTCCTCTGGCTGCTCCGCCGGGACCTGCTTTGCTATCGGGGCCAGCGGCTTTTCAGTGGGCTCTTTTCGGAATTGGGTACCTTATCTTGAATGTCCTTATAGTGAGGATCCTAGTATTAGGGTACTGCAATAGGGAATGGTTCAGGGTTGCGGTCTGTAGGGTCTAGCGTTTAGGTGCTAGGTTCCTGGGTAGCCCCATTAAAATAAGGGCACCCTTCGCTATCCGGTTTTCAATAAAGGGACCCTACATGAAAAAGGGCATAAGGGTACCACTCAGGAATCTAGAGTGTCAGCCGCCGGTGTCGACGTTTAATTAAGAACTCTAGCTCGCAGCTCCTAGTACGCCACAGCAAGCAACCTCTCCGTGTTCATTACACAACAAACCCATTACTCCCAAGGCTCCGACCAACTGTGCGAGCGTCTAGAGGCCCTAATAAGTAGATAATGGAGCCTCCCCAAATTCGGAAACCCGACGTATCCGAAAGCCTGAAGCAGTTATGTACGGCGCAACGAAGGCTGGAGCAAAGACTATGTAAATCTGAAATGGGAGTTTCCGAAAATAGGGGACCCTAATATCGTACC
>CAJNDT010003781.1:0-20586 GCA_905221615.1 Symbiodinium sp. CCMP2592
CCCCCTCCAACCCCCCCGCTTTTTGTAAATTGCAAACTCCCGCCTTTGAAGCCGCCTAAACCCCCAAACCTTCAACTCCAAACCCAGACCGTACAAAGCGAAAAATTAACAAAAAGAACAGGGCTCAAAAGCAAGGACATAAACACCCACGAAACCGCTTTGGGAGGCTTAACCGCGAATAAAACAGAATCGAAGATATGAAAATGGAAGGAGCTGCGCCTCTCCAACCCTTCCGCTTTTTGCACAAAAATTCCTGCGCCGTTGAGGCCTAAACCGTAAACCTTCAACTGCAACCCCAAACAAAGCGAAAATTTTCTAACCTGGGTTCAACCTGGGTTGGAACCTGGGTTCAAACCTGGGTTGGAACCTGGGTTGGAACCTGGGTTAGAACCCAGGTGGAACTTGGGTATTGAACCTGGATTTAACTGCGTTTGAACCTGAGTTGGCAGGTTTTAAAATCTGAGTGCGCGGAGAGTGCAATTTAAAAAAACGAGCAGGTTATTATTGCGTTTAAGGTCTCCAAAGCGATTCTGTGAACATGTATTTACTTCGCTTTTGAGCTTAGGCGATTTCGTGTGGAATGTTCTCAGCCTCCATTGAGCTTTCAAGCCATTTTCTTCATTTTAAACCCCTTAAGCGATTTCGTGTGACCTCTGCTTTTTGTATTGAAGGCGTCTGCTCACGTTCTTTTTTGAACCCAGGTTGAACCTAACGTTCAACCCAGGTTCAAACCTGGGTTCAAACCTGGGTTCCGAACCGAGGTTCAAACCTGGGTTTGAACAACTCTGTCTTCAAAATAGTTGTTCAAACCTGGGTTTCGAACCCCAGGTTCCGGAACCCAGGTTCAACCCAGGTTTCCGAACCTGCCCTTGAAGAAAGAAATAGTTTTTGGAACCCAGGTTTAACCTGGGTTCCAACCCCCCCTCTGGGACCAGCCCGCAGTTTGCAGCCCGCCGGACTGCTGTCCAGTGCTGAGGATGGGCCCCACCCCCTTTGACAAAGGGGGGCTTAAGCCCCCCTTGAAGCCCCCCTTTTTGCCCCTTTAAGGCCCCCTTTAAAGGGGTCTCCCCTAAGGGGGGGGGTGAGCCGATACACCCACAAGGAAATGCTCCTTGTTAGGAGGTGTATGACCAGTTTATTCCCTAAGGATCAAAGGGCAGCGCCCTGCACACGGACAGTAGTTGTTTTGTCTTGCTACGCAAGGAGAGCTTGTCTTGTCTCAATATGGTAAAACCACTCTGATCCAATGCGCAGCGGAATGTATATGTATGAGCATGCAGCCATTGCTGTAGGTACCTGTTAGAGCTACCCCTTTAGAGGTTTACGCAAACAAACAGACACTAATTTTCTTTTACCGGAAGCATGGCCGCACATTCACACATATACTATTATGCCCACTGTCACAGTTGCGGAGTTTGGACTCATGATAAAAACATCATATTGTTTATGCTAGGTATAGCACTGAAGTACACTGTTGAGGTCACTCCTTTTGCACACACTCATGCATGTTGGTCAGAGAGATCATCTGTACAAGATCAGGTCTGGTAATGTTCTTCTACCGAATTATGCAGCCCTTCATTGTGCTCTTGTTAGAGCTTTGTGATTCACTGTTGTGAAACTCTGAGAATTTTTCTTATCTCAGATTCGGATCCAGGGTTGGATCATAGGCTCGAGCATAGACGTTCGGATGTGGTTCATCCGGGTCTGAGTGATCTTCTTCGGAACTTGAAAAGATTCCGAGTAATCTGTTCTCAGCCCTGGTGAAGGCGGCGTCTGCAGTGTCATATCCATGGTTGGATGTAGTCGCCTTTGGCTCGGCCTTTGTTGCAGCTTGTGAGCTGATTGGAGTTGCCTCGGCTTTAGCCGGTTGTGGCTGCTTAGCCTTTGCCCGTTCGGCCCTTCTTCTTTCAAGCTGTCCGTCTGAGGACTCCCATGATCTTTCACTTTCATCTCCTGAGGGAGATAAGGCGTGGGCATGAAGGCTGTTCCAGTACTGTGCTGCAGAAGGAGTTAGGACTTCTTCATGGTCAGATTCTGACTGGTCTTCCTCAGAGCTTTGGTCGTCAAAAATTGTCTCAAGGACATTTTTGAGGTTTTTATGTCTTCGCTCTATCTCTAGTGAGGAATGGACCAATTGATTGAAGACTGTTTTTGAGTCCTTCAGTGCTGTTAGAAGGATTTCCACTCTGGATAGAGTATCTTGGATGGTGTCAAGATGATCCTTTCTTTCCTCCTTGTCTCTCTGGATAGAGTTTCGCAATGATTGTGCGCTTCTGAGGAGGTCGAGATATTTCTCAATAGGCATAGTTACCGTATGATTGTCATGTATGACAGTTGTTTCGTCGCTGCTCAAGTTCCTGAATAGGACTTCCACGACCGGTAGAAACTCCGTGCTCCACGGTTCCTCTTCATCATATGTTTCTACGTGCTGTTGCACGCGTTGTGTAAACTGCTCGGCTGCTTCTACCGTTGCATCGATAGAGCTGACGTGTCTTACTGCCTTGTTTCGGCACATAGTGTTAATGGCCTGGCCTTGATTGGCTTCGCCAAGTGCAGCGTCTGCATGGTTGCAGAGTCCACTGTTCTGGGCTTCTCTAGCTGCTTTTCGTTGAATGCGCCGATTTTGACCTCCTCTTCTGGTAGGACCTTTTGGTCTCGGAGGATCTGAAGGTACTGTTCCTTTCGCCTTTGGCGGAGGAGTCTTAGGTGGAGGTGACATGTTTGTCTTGTTAGGCACTGGTGGCATTGCCTTGGGCACTGACGACGATGAGGCACTTGCGAGTGCAGATGTACCTCTGGCTCTTGCCGAGGATCCCTTAGGGATTGATGTATAGGTAATCTGCATGGCTTCTTCGGCCATTTGTGAATGCAATTCATCACTGAATAATTGCCTCATATGAGGAGTAGTACTTGCATCGTCATAGGTTTGAAACCGTTCAATGTCCCTTTCGGTGCCACGTGATCGTGTATCACCTCTTTGAAAAGGATCGTTCCTGCTAATCTCCGCAACTTGTACTGCCTGGAGGCAGGTTTTACACAGCACCTTCTTTGAAACATCTTTTGCTTGCTTGAGCTGGTAACAGCTGTCTGAAAGATGGTAGACTTCGCTTCGGGAAGTGTGCCACACCGGTCGCAAATCCGTTGTTTCTCCAGAATTGACCCTGTTGGGTCCTAAAGGTTCACGCGTCTGTGGTTCATCCTCGGGTTCGAGAAATGGTGGTGGTCGTTTCGCTGCTGCTTTTGCATTTGATTGCTGGCGGTCCATACATCTGATGGGAGCCCTGGTTAACTGCTTCCACATCCAGTGTAGGCCCATTAGCAGCAGAAACACATTCCACGCGATGCTGAAGACGGAGAAGTCTTGCTCACTGGTTAGTGAGTTGGGAAGTGAAGGTTCATCAGTCTTAATAGACTCTGCGTTCGCTCCACCGTGGTTACGGTGTCCGAACCAGCCCGACAACCCCGCTGCTGTGGCAGCTGTTCTGAGTGCCTTGCCGCTCGGAGCAGACGGTGGGCGTGATGCCTTCCTTCTTCTCCTCCGGCTGGAGGATTCGTCCTCTTGTTCCTCTTCATCTCTCTGAGCAGACATCAAGTTTGATGTTTCTCTTTCGTGTTCTTCGATGTCACTTTTTATTGGTGACGGTTCTTCTTCTAGTCCATCCATCTCTTCCAAAGACATGTTGAGCTTGTCAACAATATTGGTTCTTTGAGGTCTGGACCTTGATCTTGGTAGATCTTGTTGTGAAGAGGACGATGATGCCTGGCTCCTTCTTGGAGGAGAGCCTTCAGGCTCGCTGGGACGTTCAGGCTGTGGCCTTTCCCAGAATCTTCCATATCTGTGATAGCTACCTTGTGGTTGCTGTCTGTCGTACCAGCTGTTGCCGGATGAATACACCAATGAGTCTTTGTAATCCCAGTATTCAGCATTACGCTGCTTGTAAGCCTGTCGCTTGTTAGCGATCTTCTGAACCTGGGCATCTGACCGGTTGTGTTTCCCTTTTGTAAGGATTGGTTGTATCGTGAAGCCCAAAGGGCTGTGCCAATCTTTGTCAGAGGGACTCAACCAGAGGTCAAGGTTAGAAAAGGTTGAATAGTACTGCTTGACTGAGACAAACAGACGGATATCGATATCCCTGTTTCTGTTCATTTCCTGCCACATATCTGAGACTCGTTCCCAGTATGTTCTTTCGGCGGCAGGTGTAGCATCTCTTGGACTAGGTGACGCCGTGTGCGGCGTTTTACTCCAGTCAAGGATATAACTGTTGATACAGTCAAGGTCAGCGACTTTCTTCGCCGGGTCCGCCGGTAGACGATCTGCCCGTGCCAGTCTGTGCTGGTCGGAGTTGTTCAAGCAAAGATGTCGCACTTGTGAGTGCCTTCCTGCTATTCTGTTGAATGCTGCACGTTTCTTCTCCAGGTATAGAGAAAACAAACTGTTTCGCGGGTGAACGTCTCCACCTTTTAAGGTGAGCCTCGACGCAATATTATTGAGATCTCCCGCTATTACATCCGGTTTAAAAGGTAGAACCTCGTTGAGGAACGCGTTCACCAGTTCGCGTCTCTGTTCTTCCTTATGAGTCATGAACGAGTTGAAATGGACGATCGCGATGGTGATGACCTTGTAAGGCCCTTTTGTACACCACATCTCGTCAAGATCGTTTGATGCTTCTTGTGAGAAGATCTCTGCGTATGACTCAAAGTCTTCCTCTGGTGGCTCATCACCCTCGACATGGCCGTTCCATTCACAGAGAACCGGCGCAGGGTCGAGGTCCGACATTGTCAGACACGCCTCTTGTGAGAGGTAAGAGCCATCAGTGGGTCCATCCTTGTCAGGATTTTTACCCTTGAGAGGGTCATATCCGATAATCTTCATGAACTCATCTCTCGTCATCCTCTGGCCGGAATATGGGTGGACCCATTCTTTTGCCTCCTTGATGGTACTGTGGTACCCAAAAGTGAGGCGGCATACCGCACCGTGGCATGCCCACAGTCGCTTCTTGGGACCACCAGCTTTAGGCTTCATTGTTCGGTGACGGTAAAAGTGGTGGACGAGAGAGATGTCTGTTGTTGGGTCACCCTTGACTCCAATATACATTGCGGGTGCCTCAGGCTCCTTGGGAGGAGAATGGATTAGCATCCCTCTGTATTCATGTTGTCGCATGGTTGCGATCGAATACTTTGACGCAAGTGCTCCTGCCTCGAGTACGAGGGTAATATGTGCTGAATTGTTGAAGCACATGTCAATAAGAGGGTGGTAATCGAATCCCTTCTCAGGTTTAAGTTTCTTTTTGGGATTCCCTGCTGGCACCGGCGCTCGATCCATATTTCCCCAGTTGCATACCACTAGGCTTAGTGATACGCTGTCTGGGTTTGAGCCCTCTATGTATTCTCTCTTTTCGTTAACACCGGCCATCCTATTACGAACTATCTCGTAATGTGCGTCGAGCACCAGTTTGTCTTCGTAGCCAGTAAGAGAGAGAAAAGAAGCCGGGTGGCTTGTTCTGGAGTCCTGGATATTGATGTGACTCTTGTTAATGCTCTTGTATTCCTCCAGGGTTGGAGCTTCTGTTGAGCTGGTGTAAGAGTTAGGAGGATTATTCCTAATATCATCAAAGCTACATGGATCAACGCCTGGATGGGCTCTCATGAACAAATTCCTTGCGTGGTCACAGTACATGTTGATTTTCTGGACTGCCAAATCTACATCCTCAGGTGTGAGGATGGCCTCGTATAAAACCTGACGCTCTTCTGAGGTCATTCCTGCTGACACCTTAGAGGTTTCGAGGCAATCGATTGGCAAGACGCACTCGCACATCTGTTGTTTACCCTGTGGGGTAAGTCGACAGTCTGCACATACAATCGTACCACAGAAATAGCAAAAATAGCCTGTAGGCTGGTTGCAAAGATCGCAGAGAGGATTATCTGGTCGTGTCATCAGCCGTATCCTTTGGTTAAGACTCATGGCTGTCCTGCGTACTCCTACAAATCTCTCCTTGGTAGGAGGTGCAGAGGAGGAAGATGCCGAATCTCTGGGTCTTTCCCACTCCTCTTCGTCAGGAGCCTCAGAATCCTTGATCATGAGTGGACTTCGAATTTTTCGATTCCATCGACTAACCCAGATTCTCTCTTTCATTTCCTGTTGCATAGCCAGGTTAGACGATGACTTCGAGATTCGGTGCTTGCGATTTTCTCGAAGTCGAGCGCTGATGCGCTCATGTTCTCTTACGAGATCTTCCTCATCAGCAGGTTCCTCGTATTCGATGTTGAGCTTGCTTCTGTTGACTCGATAATAACTTTCTGTTTCAGGATCGAAGAGAACTAGGAATTTCTCCTTCTCCTTTTTAGGAGATTTTGGTTTCTGTGGCTCTTCGTCTGAACTCTGAACATATTCTGCTTCATGCTTTGGTTGGTCAAGTTTGACCTTCTTAAGTTTCTCTGTGATCTCTTCCGTGGGAGATTCTTTCTTCTCCTCCGACGCTGCAGGTGCAGAGTTCGTCTTGTGATACGGATTAACATCAACTCGGAGTTCTGAGGATGACGAAGATTTTGAGCTCTTTTCGCTTGATGCCGACTCATCGTCTGATTCTTCGTCACGATCCTGGTTAGGATCCGGTTCCTCAGGTTCCGTCTCTGTTCCAGAAGATTCTTCCTTGGGAGGAACTACGTTGGCGGAAGTATCCTGACCAGGTTCTGGAGGTTTGTGACCTGTCGTTATCTTAAGAACTTCGGTGGCGCTTCTGGTGCCGTCGGAGTTCCAGAGCTGTCCCATAAGACTGTCCGGATCCTTGTCAGCCTCGGCCTGCCGGGCGAGCTTGGATCTCGGATGGATCTCCCTTGCAGTAGTCTCCGTTTTCGGAGGTACCTCACCTGCAGAAGCGGTTTGCTCCAAGTTTGGAGCTGTGTCAGCCTCTGTCTGTGGCAGAGAAAAAGACTTCTTGTGAGAAGATCTAGCCTTGGGAGGCTCTGGTGGCAGATTTCGCCTTGCCACTTTTCGAAGTGCCGATTCGATTTCTCGTCCGTAATTTGCGCACCATTTCTTCGACTCGTAAGTCGCTGACGGCATCTGTTCGGAGCAATGGTCTGCCCACCATGGTCCGATGCTCTTGAGCTCATCGTATTGCGATGATACCCAGAGTGTTGCAGAGGGTGCGAATACGGCGCTAAGAGTACGGGCATGCACTACATCTGGTGTAGCAAACATCCCTACTTGCGACTGCCACAGGTTTGTGACTTCGTTCACTACGTTATTTGCATCGAATACCAGAAGCAGTGCCTTGTTGGCACGCAACATGGTCGGATTGGGATTCGCCAGGTTTAGCGATGAGAACTGAACAGTGTCCCTATTGGAACGACTGTTTTCATTCACAAGAGCTTGGAAATCTGGTGCTGTAACCACCTGTGCTAGGAGGTTTGATGGTACCAGACCGTGCCTCAGGATTGAGGATAATGCCTGTAGGTCCGTGGCATGCATGATGTAACAAGGGTTGTTCTGTCGAACAAAATCCTCCATGCCGACGGGCCTTGGCGCGTTAGTGGAGAGACGCTGTGCATGGGACTGTACAGGATTGCTCCCCGTTGCCATGAAGTCTGAGATGGTCATGTGTGACCTTGGTCTCTCTTCTTCAGGATCTGGTTCTTCATCTCTTGGTAGAGTTCGTCGTGAACCGTGTCCTCCCACTGCCGAAAGGAAAATTTTGCTCATGGTCAACACATTTGCATCCGGTGGGATGTTAACGGCGGCATCTGTGTTTTCGGCCTTGCCATCTTTGTTATAAACCATGGTGACCACAAACCTAGACTTAGTGTTGAGGAGGACACCAAGCGCGATCTCTTGTGGTGTATACTGTGCGAGCTCTGCATCGGCCAACTTGAACATGTCCAGAAGATAATTGTGTTGGCCCGCAAAGAGATCTGGGCGCTGGTTCTGAAGGTGTCTTGTTGAGTGTGCCAACCACCTTCCGACTCTGTTGGTCTTGGAAAGAATGTGGAAGCACATCTCTGGTGAGAGACCTGTTCCATCTGCCAGTTTTGGCACTGAGGAGGAATAGTCATATTCTCCGGATCCATCAAGGCTCACACATTGTTCTACCTCCGGTGGGAGGCCTGTCTGAAGGTGATGTGCAAGCATCGTACAGAACTGGTGTGGATCACGAGCGTGATTACCGACGTTGTTATCCCAGTATACAAGGGGACTGTTGTCCCATGGTCCTTGAAGGACTCCTTCGTAGAGCCTGCCTCCATGTCTGGAGTTTAGAGTGAGCCTTGCTCCACTCGCATGGCCATATCGTGAGATCAATTGAGCAAGATCTCTTGGATGCGGATTGAACACCTGTTGGTGACCCATGATGATGAATTGAGGCTCGTGATTTTTCTCACGTTTGTGAATTCGGTGTCCACCCTGTTCGGTGTTTCGACGTGATGCTTCCCGACGAGACTCGGGGTACGAGCTATCCATGTGTGGATGTCGCTCAGGGTACGCCTGCACTGCCCTGGGTAGGGCGTGTCCATCACGGCTACGGAAGTTTGATCGTGTGCTCATTACGGCACAATGACCAAACAGGATCAGGAACGCTTGGTTATCCCGAAAGGCTGATTGCTGTGAGGCTCGAGGCTGAAAGCGGCTGCGGATGATACAGAACATATAATTCTCATGAACATGTCCGATCTTAATGAAAACGCAACTCGCAGACACAAATTTTCTTTTAGACGGAAAACAGTCTAAATAGAAAATCCAGCACATGGTTGTGCTACCAGCAAACGAGACTACCACCATATTCCTTGGCAGTAAAATAATCGGTAAATCTCTGTTGAGATATCAATTCCAAGGAAGGCTACCGCTGTGGCGGCATTTTTGCAATTGTCTATGATCCACCGGACAGTGAAAGCCTTATGTTGAAGAAGTTCACGGAAGGGTGGATGAATGTCTGTTTCTGGTAAATTCCCTGTTTCCAGAGCCTTGATAAGCTCATCAGGTTGCGCCGAATGCTTTGTTAATGCATCAGCTAGGCAGTACTTCGAGCTTACATGAGCTAGGTCATCTAAAGATCCAGAGTTGGATTCCTTACGAAGCATCTGTATAAGATGGTGAGTTTCCTTCTGCTCTGGAAGGTGTGTCGTGCCTGATGTTGTCACAAGATTGTTCGCATCTGTTCTGATATGTATAGGTACGGTCTCTGATGAGAGATCTGCCCAAAGTCCCTTTAGGAACAGGCAGGTACCAAAGCAACGCATCAGTGCGTTAAGCTCTGCCACTGTTGTGGACATTGTGGTTGTCGTAATCTTGTGAGACTCATAATCCACCAGTCTACCTCTCGAGGATGTTTCCTTAATAGAGGATTCAGAGAAATCGTTCTTCTTGGAAGAAGCAGCTGCTGCTGATTGTTTCATTCCCTTTAGCTTTGGATTTCGATCTTCAGCAAGGAAAATAACATGTGCTCTCTGAGATGATTTGTCATCATTGTTCCTGTAGGAAGCATCAGGGTAACCGAGGATTCTGAGATTTCCCTTCAGCGGCCAAAAACGCAGTTCTACTTCAGTAGACTTCAAAATCCTAACAAGCTTGTTCAATTCTCGAATATCACCGATAGTAGGCTTGGCAGCCTTACTCGCACACCGACTGAAGCGATAACATATGTGAGCTTGAGTCCGGCTTTGTAGCCAGTTGATCTGTCCTAAAACACTTCTGTAAGCAGTGTGCTGCTGTGGTGTGCATTGTTGCTCATTGTTGAGCTTCTTATCAAAAACAATTTCCTCTAGAGCTTCAACAGCTAGGGTCTGATTTACTGAGATATGTGCTGGTACCGATGCTGTAGCATCCTTCCAGACTAATCTCTGTCCTACAAACATAATATCGTTCGTGTCTTCAGAACCGCCTGCAAACTCCTTTTTGATCGATTCAATCACGGCCTTACGAAAGGTGTCATCACCGGCCATGCACAGGTCATCTACATGTAAACAGACTACTCCATGTAGCTGTCTACCCTTGGCATTGTTGCCTGCTATGGGATCTAGGAGATAGTCAATCGCTGATTCCATGGTCTTAGGCTGAGACTTCTTGAGCTCAGCATCTGCTGTTGCAGACTTCTTACCATACAGAACATATGTACAGCGATCCGCACGGGTTGGCACCAGGCCGTAAGACAGGAGTGCCTTGTCAACGATGTTCCACCATCTTCGAGGTGCATCGTTAAGTCCATAAGCGGGTTTCTTCATCCTCGCTGCGATGTAGGGAGGATAACCTGCTTCAGGAGGAATCTGACAGATTATGTCTCTTGACTCATCATAGGCTTCACCCTGCAGAAAAGCAGTCTTTAGGTCGATGTGTGTCAGATTCCACAGCTTGTTAGCTGCTAGTTGAATCGCCAAGCGAAAACCTGGGCGACTCGCAGCAGGACTATCAGTTTGCTGAATGTCCTTTTGTCGATCCTGGAAACCTCTTAGGACCCATCGGGCCTTGCACTTAAGGAAGTTTCCGTCCTTATCTCTTTTTAGAGTCAGGACCCATCGACCAGTGACATAATTTCGGATGTTTCCGAGTTTCCGTGTATCGACGAGCTCAAAGACATCATTGTCTACCCAGCTCTGATATTCTGCTGCTTTCGCTTCATCAAACTGTTTCTTCATCTCACGCTTTTCCTTGGCGGTTGCCTCCTTCCGTTGTGCCTTCTGGGTCAATTTTGCTGAGTTCCTGGGGGAACTTAGGGATAAGGCCTTGTCCTCTTCCGTGAGAAGATCATACTCTTCACGGATGTCAGATCGGAACCTTTTGGTGGGTTTATACCGTGATCGGTCTGACCTCACTCTTGATGTTACCTCTCTGATGTCTACGGGTCCGCCATGCATGTACCGAGGCATGGAGAAAGAACCTGTGTTACTGCACAGTTTCTGTTCTTCTGTGAGAAGGATCCAGTCCTTCTCATCTACGACCAGGTCACCTCCCTCATCAGAGTAATACCTTGTGTCTTCTGACTCGGCATCGCTCTCCGGTTCTGGTGAACCAGAGGTGTGAGGAGGAGCGGACGGTTGTCCGGGGTCGTCCGGGACCAGTTCTTCTTCAGAATCTTCTTCATCTTGTTGTAACGGAAGAATGGGTCCCTGTGGATGTGCCTTCGGTTTAGGTTTTGGTGTCGGCACCTGTGAAGGTGAGTTCTGTTTGTGCGGCGAAACTTTCCTTTCCGATGAAGACCTTGGCGACACATCACCCCCCAGACGCCGAGGAGACGGAACGCGAGGAGGCGGATGCACTCGAGGCTTAGCCCGAGCAGGAGCCACGGGCTCATCGGAGGAAACGGCCGGTAGTCGCGGCGGAGGTATGGGAGGAGGAGGACGCGACGGCGGCGTGCCGGGAGGCATCGGCTGATCTGGTTCCGGCATAGAGACATCGTCAGATGTGATCCGTGAGCGATTAGTGCTCATTGGTTCTGACGGGTCTGACGGCGAAACCTCTTCGTCCGACATGATTACATCCGGCGGTGTTCGCACGGACGGTGAAGTCTTGCCGCCTGTCATCTGGAATAGCACCCCCGAGAAGGTTGATGTGTGTACCTTGTTCCAGGAAACCTGGTGCGGCAAGCAACACGTCATAGTCGAATTGGGCTTCTTCTTGTTCCAGAAAACAAGAACGCCATCAGTTACACTGGTGAGTGCTTTGACTGTTCCAAATGTACCTCTGTATAGAGTACACTGTTCGAAACCAGACCCTGGTAAGAGTCTTGATCTAAGGCGAGTAATGTCTGACACCAAGGCATCAAGGGACGGTGATGGTTTGGAATGATGCAATGGTAATTCAGTTTTACTCGATACGGAATTTACTCTAGCAACAAGTGATCTGATTTTCGGATCTTGCAGGAGTTTGGAATCCTTGAGAGGATTTGCTGTCAAAAGTGAATACTCTTGGTCAAGAAGTTCCGAAAGTCCCTGGAGGCATTCATCTCCAGAGTATCCTAGTATGTCTGTGACCAAAGAAAGATGAGATGCATATGTATCTCTCTTCAGGAATCTTGCCAAACACGAGGCAAAGGTCTCACAGAATTCATAAGGATACACTTGTGCGAGTTTCGTTTTAAGACCGTCGCCTTGAATACCCTTTTCGTCTCCTGGTGGAGATGTTGGAGATTTCGTTTTGGCAGAATGCCTCTGGAGAGGAGTTAGAACCTGCGGTGGCAGGTTGTGCATGAAAATCGAGGATTTCGATTCATAGTATCCTTTTGGATCTTTCATGCCATAGGCTTGTATGTTACAGACCTCATAGCTGATCTTGCGGTTGGAAAACAGGCGTTTTGCTTCTGGTGAAGACCAGAGCCTGCTGTAGTATGGGTTCTCAAGAACAAAGTAACGTCCGAGCTTCATTTGGTGGTCTGCGACCGATTCACAGATTTTTAAAACAGAAAGTCTCTTGGCAGAGCCTTTCTTCCACTGTGAGTACCAGCTAGACCACTGAGAGTGATCGGGTGACATAACAATAATAGTAGGTTCCTGTTCCTTGATGATCCTAAGAAGATTGGAGCGACCTTGCGGTTGCTCAAGATCTAGACCACTACGCAAGTCGACTGGCTGACCTACTCGCAGACCTGACAGGGCAGCCTTGTGACTCATGCGGGGAGATCCACCGTAGAGTTCTAGGAAGTCAATCTTCCCAGTGCTGGTGACCTGCCAGTGACACTCTTGATGCGGAACCGTTAGGTCTGTCGACTGCAGGGAAGCATCAAAGGTGACCATGCAACTTGCGTGATCAGAACCTTCTGACGTCAGAGTTTCCTCATCAGGCGCGAGAGGAATCTCCCCATCAGATGTTATGTCATAATTTTTCCTCAGTTTTGAGATATTAACGCGGACGATGCGTGTTCCAAGATCCACACCTACCATGGATCCTCCGAGTTCGGAGATCACCTTTCCTTTTAACCAAGATCCATGTTTGGACCCAGTTGATCCAATCTTATACTTATCCTCTGACCAGTAGAAAACCTTATCTCCCAAAGAGAAAGGTCCTTCGGTCATTGACAGTCTGGCCGCAAGATCTCTGCGCAGATCATCAGATTGGCGTGCCTCTTGGTAAGCCCTGTTGGCAAGCTCCTTAATGGCTCTCGCAGTGACTTCCGTATCATTTGGATTACCTGTCAACTGATTGGGATCAGCGTTCTCTGGTGTTATAACATCTCGAGGACGCCTACCAAAGGCCATTTCTAAAGGAGTAACTCCTCCATAGGTAATCGAAGAGTTTCTTGCCAAACATGCTTGTCCAACGAGGTTGCCATACTTCATGGTGATTCCGTTATACTGCGGGTCACCATCCTTCAGGATCTGAAGTATGATCTTAATCTGATGCTTCAGCAATCTTACAGCAGCTTCGGCCCTGTTGGACCATGGTGTTCCAGGTCCTGTTGCTACAGGCTTGATATTCTGCCGATTGTAATAAGCCTCCATTTTTGGAGTCATGAATGCTTGATCTCCAACTACAACCTTTGGGTTGATCTGAAATTTCTCAAAGTAGTAATTCATAATCGACATTGTAGTATGCTCTTCTTTATCCTGGACTACTTCGGAAGTCAACAGGTTTGTTGCTCCGTCATAGAGAATAAGAAATATTAAGCGACTATTCTTGCCGGGAATTGGAAGCTCACCGTGATCTACGAAGGTGAGATCACCGAAAGTCTCTGATCTTAAACCGGCAATCTTCGCTCTTGAAGGAGCTCTCACGTGTTCCTGACAGGCTGAACACTTTTTGACCAGTTGGTCATATAGCTCATATATCTCCTTTGGGATCTGTAAGGCTTTCGTGCGTCGCTTGAACTGATCCGTACTCATATGACGGTGCTTAAGGTGAAGCTTATAGAGTTCTACAGGTTCCTTAAGCTTCTCATGAATCCTGCGAAGAGCAATGGGAAGAGATGGCGATGGTTCTGCGACAATCTCTTCACCTGTAGGTGAGTCTGTACCAGGAGCCGGGTATTCTCTTGACTCAAGGGGCTTTACCTCCGTCCCGTCATCAGCTCCTGGGACCATAGACTTCTCCTCAACAGGAGGTTTGACCGCATATTTGCGGGTTTTCTTCAGAAGGTTTTTAAGACCCTTTGGAGTCTTGGTCTTCGCAGGTGGAACCTCAAGTCTTTCTTCTTCTGGAGGTTCGTGCGGTGCAGATGATTCTGCAGGTTTGTCTCTAGAGCCTGATGATGGTTCCGATGGTTCGGAAGGCTCAGGAGCATCACCAGATGGTTCTGGTGGATCAGGTTTCTTGGCAGATGATTCTGCCGGATCAGATGGAAGAGGCTTCTTCTTACCTGGAATGCCCTTCGGTGGTGGATCAGCTGCTCCTTCAGTTGCTTTGTCGCAACCTTTGAGGAACGTATGAGGCTTTTTCTGTCCTGCGCAGGCTGGACAGCGACCTTCCGGGATCTTAGTATAAGATCTTCTTTCTTCCTTTGGCTTCTTAGCTCCTAGAGCAGTCTCCGTCGCACTGAACGACGTACCTGACTTAGGGAGATACTTCCTGGTGGAAGTGAAGCCTAGAAGGTCCAATACCAAATGGTTATTGGTACTAATCGGAAGGGGGGGTTTTGTACAAACCGAAAGCTTCACACGTTGCTAGGTCAGCTGTGGGACTACACTCGAGGGTCATTCTTAGATTCCTCATCTGTTCGATGGAGAACAAAATGGGAACTCTCCCCTGATCCAGAACCTCGATGGTTGTATCTCTTCTTGGAGTTGTGTTGAACCATAGAGTTACACGCTCCTTGATAATAGCTGTTTCACTATCTGCGAAAGAGAACTTCGTGTTCGAAGGTGAGAAAGTGAAATCAATCATGCCTGGGGCACGTTGCTTCACGGCCTTGATAAGCCTGTTCACCGCATAGCGGGAACCCATAGCCCTAGTACAACCTGAGGCAAGTATGACAAAGGTAGGGTTCTTATCAAGATTGATCCGCTCTGTGAGAGCAGATAGGACGGTGTGCTGCAACGGAAACACCGCTGTTGCAGTTTCAACACCTTGCCCCTCGGATGGTTCAAAGACCTGGGGCACGTAACTCACTGATGAGTTGAACCCGGGTTCTTGGTGCGCGCTCGGATCTGTGCCTCTACCTGATGATCCTGCTTGATTTCTTCTCTTCTTTCTCCGTGTTTTTCTTCGTGAGGCTTGTGATGCATAGTATGTATAAGACGTTTGATCGTCATAAGCGGCATAATTCCAACTGGATTCAGTATAATAACTGTCCTCATACCATGAATCCCAGCTCGGTGCGGTGGAACTTTCATAGGCCTGTGGAGATCCAGTTTGGTCTCCTTGTAAGGAGGCAGACTTAGCTGTATCCTTACCTTTGCCTTTTGCCTTTGCGCCCTTGAAGGAGCTTCCTTTATCTCCTTTGTCCTTTCCTTTTCCTTTGCCTTTTCCACCTTTCCCTTTTTCCTTTCCTTTACCTTTACCGAAATAGCTGGAATCAGTTGGATCATGTTCTGCCTGGTTGGCTCTCCCTTTTCCGCGGTATGACCTAAAACGGCCACGTCCTTTTCGCTTGCCACCCTTTGCTCTTCCCGGTGATCCGGGACGCATTCTTGGTCTTCTTCCCTTTTTGAATCTCCTTGCAACGAAGGCCTCCTGGTCATCAACTGTCCAGAAGACAGCTTCTTCATCCTCGGCGGCAAGAAAGCCTTCCTCAAGGGTGTCTTCGTCTTGGAGCCAGAATCCATCGACTCCATCGTATTCACCCTGGTCGAGGATGAGGAAGTTTCGACCTCCGCGTTTACGGCGTTGGTCTCTCCTTCCATGGCGGTCCTTCTTGTGAGAAGAGTGCCGAATGTTGGGATCCTGCAGACCAGTTCTGGTCGTTGAGAACTGATCGAACATGGTCTGCCGTACCACAGGGTACGTGTAGGTCTCAATTCGTTGACCTTGGTTGGTCAATGCTGTTACCAACCTCTCACGTTGCATCTCATTTAGGTCGGACTGCACTAGGAAGAGGAGAGCTAGGAGATTATCGTTCAGAGGAAACGCTCTTCGATGATTGTCAAGGCGTTCCTTGTTCCATGTTTCGAAATAGCGTGCGGCATATGTGTCTCTATCGGCTGCATCCTGCATGCGCAAGAAGGTTTGGTCTGCCTGCACAGCTTGCATGAAATCTGGATGGGCATCCTCCAGAGCTATCTCTGGTAAGAGATCCATCCATGAGTTTTTCACGCGCTGTAGCACGATCTCAAACTTAGCAATCCAAGTCACAAAGTCTTGGTTGCCCTTCCATGCCTTAAATAGGCCGAGGAAACGCCACAGGAAAACGTACTGTTCTCCTTTCACGAAAAATGGACGCATCTTCTTCTTGAAGTAATCTACTCCATCTGGGGCTGCAAGCCTTTCTCGGTTCAGTGATTCCTTTTGTACTGCGGCCAATCCGTAGAGCCTCGTCTTGAGAGACGGACCTCTTTTGGTGTCATCCAGCGTTGTTATGTCGCACCAGTCGTCAATCAACTGTTCATACTCAAACCACGAGGTGGTGCCATCATAGGCAGGCGCTATCTTGGGCGTTATGCCTAATGATGCAAGCATGCGGTCAGATGTTGCAAATGACTGTGCGACATAAGTGGCTGGACCTTGGGAGGTCTCTTCGTTCTCCTATCCCCCGGAGGATTGGGAACTGCCGTCGGCTTCGCTATGCGAGCTCGACATTGTGCTGCCTCTTATCCGCTTGGTCAAGCGTTCGGCGAGGCCGACCGCTGTAGCGGACTTTGTGAGGCGGGCGGCCCTTTCCGGGCTCCGCTACCAGAAAACTGTGCCGATACACCCACAAGGAAATGCTCCTTGTTAGGAGGTGTATGACCAGTTTATTCCCTAAGGATCAAAGGGCAGCGCCCTGCACACGGACAGTAGTTGTTTTGTCTTGCTACGCCAGGAGAGCTTGTCTTGTCTCAATATGGTAAAACCACTGTGAGCCAATGGGCAGCGGAATGTATATGTATGAGCATGCAGCCATTGCTGTAGGTACCTGTTAGAGCTACCCCTTTAGAGGTTTACGCAAACAGGGGGGGGGGCAAAGGGTCGAAGCCTTTAAGCCCCCCTCAAAGCCCTTTAAAGCCCCCCTTTAAGCCCCCCCTTAAGCCCCCTTCAAGCCCCCCTTTAAGCCCCCCTTAAGCCCCCCTTTAAGCCCCCCTTTAAGCCCCCCTTGTGCCCCCCCATAAGCCCCCCTTTAAGCCCCCCTTTAAGCCTCCCGGAAGCCCCCCTTAAGCTCCCCTTTAAGCCCCCCACGCAATCACACACACACACACACAAAACAAGAAGAAGAAGCCACACGAAATCGTTTTATGGGTGGTTTTTGCGAAGAAAATAAAATGAGAAAAGCAAACTTAATGAAACAAAACACAATCACAAGCCCCCCACGCAATCACACACACACTGAATGCTAAGGAAGGTTTCGGTATGCGACGGACCACCTGATGTCCAGGTCTCAAGCGACCACACATCAGAGACTTTGGACAGGTGGCTTCATGGACAACAGTTGCAAAGAGGAAGTGCAGAAAGTCTGTGGCTAACACCTCAACCTGCCTAGCTAAACCACAACACCAGCCTGAACCCCAACGTGCCGAAGGACAAGACCAGGACCAACGACTGCAAGCGCTCGCACTGAAGAATGGCTTCACTCGCACTGACAAGGTTCTGTGCGGGGTCCTCGGCTTAGCCCCAGGCCATCCAGACAAGGAATATGGACCAATACGATGACGAACCATATACAGCGAAGACCAGGATGTCACAAGCAATTGTGCAGGTACGTGAAGAAGGCGTCCCTTCTTCATATCACAGCAAATCTGGACGGTCTTTGTTAGGCAGCGCAATCCAGAAATGCTCGCTGCCCCCCTGCTGTGTACTCTGTGCTCAAGTTCGGTTATATGTAAAGCGTAAGTAGGAAACGGCTGCAGAGCGTGAGGAGAAGGCCCTTGGATACAGGGTTGTCACACACACACCCCGCCGTAGCGGGGTGAGTTAATCAGACGAAGACGGTGAGCATGTAGAGCAGGTAGAGCCGTCGGGTGAACTTGGAGGATCTGGCAGCGGTGCAAGGAAAGTCGGTGGAGAACTTCTCGGAGAGGAGTTGGCAATTCATGCCTTTGATATTGACGTCGATCAACATGACGAGCGTAGACTTTAGGTGCCAGTAGACCAAGGCAAAGTTGCCAACGATGACGAAGTATCATCTGGCTCATTGTGTAATGTAGTCGACGATCAGCGAGAAGTAACGCGTGAAGTACGCGTGGAGATGGTGCGGTTGTGAACATGCTGTACTGGTAACCGCAGATGTTCGGGTCATAGTAATCGAGTCGTTGGAAGGAAGGATTGAGTTGACAAAGTCCATGAAGGGTGTCGAGGTAGAAGCGGTTCTGAGAGGTCGTGAATCGGTGCTGTGATATGACAAAGCGTGGATCAAGGAGGGTACTGGGGATCTGGAGATCGGGTGAGGTCATTGGACGAACTTGCCATACTCGGAGCTCCACCAAGAAGTCAAACCACCATTCCAAAGGAATATCGAGTAGTTGCGGAGCCATGAGTGCAGAGGCGAAGAAAGGAAGGAAAGGAGAGGCGGAGGACTAACCAAATAGTGCTGAAAAGGCTGCGGTAGATCAAATAGACCACGGCCAAGATGCACACGCGAGGTTCTTTGTCTCAAAAATGTTCTGTCAGTGTCCTCCGAAGTTTCACCGTCTCAGAGGTGGGAGCAGACCATGTCGTTGTTGTTCCTGTTGCCAGTAAGGATTGTCCGTTGTGATGGGTGGAGGAGGCGAGTGGCGGCGTGAAGTCGTAGATGTCCATTTGGAAAAGGAAAGGCAATGCGCTGAACACCAGCATGTGGTAATCCAGGGTCCGGACGAAGTAGGTCGCCACTGTGCTAGGGTAGGATCTCGAATGCGGACACGTAGGCAAAGTCGTGA
The DNA here is from genome assembly GCA_905221615.1 of Symbiodinium sp. CCMP2592. NCBI lineage: Eukaryota > Dinophyceae > Suessiales > Symbiodiniaceae > Symbiodinium > Symbiodinium sp. CCMP2592. The sequence continues at coordinate 18,904 of CAJNDT010003781.1, forward strand.
TGCAGAACGTAGCTGGACGTGGGCTCGCCAACACAGTTGATTGCAGTGTACGATGACCGAGGGCTGATAATGATAGATCGTGAACGCCGTGTTGTCGTGGTGGAAGCCAAAGAAATTGTGGGCGCTCATCTTGTGATCTTGGAGGGCAGTGAGGAACTGTTGCCAAACGCCATATTGATGCCAGGAACAATCAGCGTGATGTGCGGTCAAGATGGAGAAGGCAGAGCGGGTGGTGTGGCGGTCATCAGTGTGTGGACGCTGGCAATGACGGGGATCCAATTGTATCATAGTCTGCATCTCGAAATAGGAGAGGATCATGGGGAGGATGTCAGAGAAGGAAGCCATTCGTGGGTGATGGAAGGAAACAACTGCGTTTGGACAGAAAAGCTACGGTAAAAAGGCAGCGGGTGTAGAACTGACGAAACGGAGATGCCAAGGCATGTTTTCCAGAGCGGGTTCTTGTTGGAATCAGGTAATCAGAATGTCGCGGACAGACCGTCGTCTGCGAGTAGTGCATTCCCGGTAGATGAGTGCCAAAGGAATGAGTTGGTCTTCGGGTAGGTCATAGCGACGTCGTATCCGTAAATTGTCTGTAGCTGCAGTGGGTCCTCCTCGTTCATGAGCGATGATGTCCAACATAATGCGGGCGCGATGTCTGATGCAGTTCTGCACGTCCTGATAGTACGGTGAGGCAGGAGTGCACTGGCGCCATTGTCGGAGCCACTGTTGTCGGCGACGTTCTGCGGCATCTCCATGGAATGAAACGGTGGAATGTGTAGTGCCCGACTTGCTGCGGTGTACTTGATGTAATGTATAACCATGTCCTCGGGGAGGGATTCGGATGCGAGGGGGAGCGTCCACTGTTGCTGAGGGACGATTAGTCGTGGCGAGCGAAGGTCCCGTCGCTGGAGTGGTAGTGCTGGTCCCAGAAGGTGTCTCCCGTGAACGTTCTTTGGACGGGACGAGGAGGTAGGTGGGTCCATTGCTTGTAGTTCCGTAGTGGAGCACGAAGAAGAGGATGAGGACGATGAGGATGTCGACGACGAGGTTGACGTGGTTTTGGAAGGTCGAGACGATGTGGAAGAAGAGGAGGTAGTATGGTGGCGATGTCGTCGACGGCGTTTGCTGGGTCGTTTTCCTGGGAGAGGAGAGGGAGAAAGTGGAAGGGTGCGATGAGGCGTGGGGCCCCCGTCAACATCTGAACCTGTGGGAAGTAGACCAGCATCATTTACAAAGGAGGCGTCCAGGTCTGAGTCCATGTCCGGGTCTGGTGTCCAGGTGACGTCGTCCAAGAGATAGGAATCGGGGGAAGAACCGGCCATGACTAGGGGCTCTGGTGGTAACTTGACCTAAAATGCCTGCGAATAAATCAACGGAATGAAGTGGCGCAGATTCAATAAACGCAAGGGAGCAAGTTTTCCGGGGGTTCACTGACCTGTCGCCAACGCAGTCCAAAACGACGAAGTACGGATCGGGATGCGTCTTCCAGTGAGCGTTCAGAGAAACCTCGTTTACGATATAGATGAATAAGTTCACGAACTTGAGGTGCAATGACGGCTTTGGGCCAGGATAATCTGCAAATGAGATAAATCCGCGTGGTGAGTCCCTGAGTGTTCCTGCGTGTCGAAGAGACTGAACACGGAGAGCGCAAAGAGATACTGTTCCGTGGGAGGACAAGTCGGA